>JBCEWC010016354.1:0-13175 GCA_038996855.1 Solanum aculeatissimum | reverse complement strand
TTGAAGACTTGTAGTGGTGAGCCCTATTGTTCAAGGGAAATAGCCACCATCTATCTACCTTTATGCTTATGTATTTAATTTTCTTGACTTGAGGTTGAGCCTCAAAGCTTGTCGAGGCCCCGCTCTTCAATATAGAGGCATGTTTTGGACAAATCTTTACTCTATTCCATCCTAGCTTGTATGTTGGATCTTTGCTATATATATATGATGTTGTTTAGCATGTCTCGTGATTATGTTCTCATGTTAATATTATGGCTTGAATGTTAAGTATGATGTATGATTATGTGCTATGTGCAAGCATGTTCCTCCCATTCCCGTATTGCCCCCATAGCTTGAGTCACAAGTCCCTAAACCCTTAGAGCTTATGTTCTACATGCTTTAGCTTCCGCGTTTCCGAAACAATGATGAGTGTAAGGATGCTATGATGGCTTGATCGAGGCTCTTCGAGTCCTCTTTCTCCATGTCACATCTAGGCCCCCTATCCGGGTCATGACACAACCTATCACTTTTCTTTTCTTCTCACTTTTTCCCATTTTTCAACTGCATAAGGGTGCTTTTTCTTCTTTTTAGCACTTTGCCTTATTTATTTACACTGTGTTGAACTTTGACAAATTTATCATTTTTATTACACCCTTTTAATTTTTTTTCTTTCCTTCTCTGTATCACTAAGCATTTTCCCTTTTTTTTATGACTTCTCCTTATACCAAACACCCTCAACTTAGGCTTTTGGCCTAAGATGAAGTGCACAATATCAATCCTCTGAACCAGGGCCATTTTTGGGTAGCCAACCTCAACTCAGGATTTTTAGCCTGAATTGAGGTTCACAGTTTTCAAGGAAAGACTAGGGCTAAGTTTGGGATTATCATTTATTAAGCCCCAGGCTTATTAGATATTTACAAAGAATAGGGTCAATGTTTGGATCAAAAATAGGGATCAAGGGATAATTAACATCCTTGGTTGTTTATATTTAAGCTAAGTGGGCTAAATCAAAACAATGGCCTAAGATCCTTTCCTAACCAACTAACCTAGAGTCTAAATCCTAAGTAACAATGCAATTTCTAAATTAAAGCACAGTGACAAATCATGCAATTACGCTCACTCACTCATGGCACTGCATTACATGTTAACACAACTAACAGATCATGGTTTTTATCATAGCTCACACACTTATTAGAACAAACACTATTAGATAACCTAATCATGCATGGTTACTCTCAAACTAGAAAAACAAAAAACTTTGGTGGGTATCATTTTTACACAAAAATAAACTCTGCCATGGATATCAGTACTATGTACTACAAATGCTACCTAAAATATCCTAAACATGTCGGTTCAATATAAAATAAAATCCACAAGGAAAGAACACAGAAAAGAAAACCCTTTAAAATAAAGAATTGGGGTAGCTATCGACCAAAGGTACTCATAATTCACTGAGGCCATATAACCACCCATATCCTATCAAAATATTTGTGCATTGTCCTTTATACGTGTGAACAAAATGTGATACGATGAGATAGAATGCAATACAATATAAAGAACTGGGGTCAAAAGAAATATACCCGGGCACCTTAGTGCCTCTCTCAGTCTTGGGTTGCCTCCCAAGTAGCGCCTGATTTATTATCGTGGCACGACTCAACTCACCTGAGTAGTTAGACTTCCTCAAGTGTCTATTCTTCCACTATAGCTGGCAGAGTGTTGGCGGGACCCAAGAATCCATATTTCAAATGGTGTGGAAGGTCCTTCAACTCTAGTTCTAGTGGTGACTCAATAGAAGGCTACCTAGTTCCTGGAATGACACAAAGATATCAAACAACATAAGATACAAGAGATAAAAAGTAATCTATCAAATTACAGTGTCCTAATCAAGTCTAGTCGTATTTCCCAATAACGGTGCCACTAAATGCTCATTGTCCGACACTAATGCTTAGCACACACCCCTACTTGGAGGTTTTTAAGCAGTCGTACACAATTATTTAACCTATCATGGGTTAGGATCATTTCCACGAGGAATATGGTAGACTCCGGATTAGCACACCTTTGTAAAGTGAATTGATATACCCTAATATCTCCTAGAAATGGAAAAATGAAAAATAAATATAATGAGGGGGGATTTACAATTAAAAATAAATTCTAAACTACAATAGCAAGTGTTTCTAATAAGAAGAGAAATGAACTAGGACTATGTGTTCCCCATGACTACCTAACTAAGTGTTCTTAGATACTTGCGACTCTTTTCTAGTGTGTAGGTGCAGGACAGTAAGTTATGTTCTCCTAAATCTTTGATCGGGCATCTAGATGAATTTTATCACATTACTTGATCGGTCTATGTGATGTTGCATGACTAACCCTTACTTTTATCCAAGACCAAAACTACTACCCCTAGTAGATTGATTAGTTGAGAGAAATCGATCAACCTCTATTAATTCATTCTTTTCCTATTCATCACCTCCTGAATCAGGAAGGTGATACTAGGTGAGTTCTATTATTGGCCATCCGTTAAAATACATTTAAAGTAAAGAAATTAATTAATACATCCTAACACCATCCAAGAAATTGTAAGTAATCTAATTTTATCATAGTTAGCTCGTCATGGTTCTCACAACTCTAGTTGTGGATTTAGCCATGCATGCTTGGAGTATGATCAGAAATCATGTAAGAAGAATGCATAGTTAAATTACTTATGCACAAGAATTGATGAACAAAAATCCAAAATCTCAACGAAATTGCAAACTTGAATTAATAGAAGCACAAAATATTATTCACAAACTCTCAATCTTGTTATTCTCTCTGCAAAAGTACCATATCTAATGTTCTATCACATTCTATCTTCTTCTCTCTTCTTTTTTTCTTGTTTTCTTCTTGATAAAAACCTATTTATAGTACTTAGAATACAAAGTTGAATGAAATAGGATAACTATGTCGGCACCACCCATGAGCACCTTTTACAGCTCATGAGTTGGGGTCTTGTGGAATGTCATTTTTGCTACTGGCATCTTTCACGAAACCTTCTTCACGAGTCGTGTAGGATTCCACAATTCGTGAAGAGTTTTGTTTGAGCCACTTTTAGCAACTCTTCAATTTCTGCTCTTTAATTCACAACCACACTCTACAACTCGTATAATGGTCCACGATTTGTGTTCTGCTCTCGTAGAATGGGACTCACTTTTCACCCCTTCACTGGAATAACAAATAAAATCCCCTCTACGACTCGTGCAATGACCCACGACCCATAGAGGGTCTCGTAAACTGCCAAATCATCTACAAATTTGTACTTCAAGCTCAAAACCAAGCCAACACTGAAATCCTGGAAAAAAACAAAACAAACATCAAATCTACTAACATCGCTTTGAGAATGCATAAAATCCCAAGTTTTAAGCATTAGAAGTGTTTAATTTTTGGCAGCACATCAGTTATAAGCCAAGAAAGTTCTAGAGTGATTCTAAGTCCAAATAGTTGAAGGTTATAGTTTGGAGTATAGGGTCAAGCCTATGGTATTGTGCACATTATTTGAATATCTTTCTGAGTGTGAGAGTTTTTGACAGTCCCAAGTAATGAATTTGGTTTGATTACTCTGAGTGAGAAATGTGACTTCTTTCTATGACGGCACTTGCCTTGCATTGTTAATTTTAGACTATTTCGGTGGTTGTTGATTTGTGCATTGCCTTATCTTTCATAGCTACACTATTGTATTGATTCTCTTAAGTTTGTCTGAATACTACCTAATATATGCACTAAGGAGTTTGGTTGGGTATTTGAGACTTATTTTGAGACGAAGTGTGTAATTTGATTGAGGTTTATGTATTGCTATACTACTTATGTAGATTGAGTCTATCGCTTGAGGATAAGCAAAATTTTTAAGTTGAGGGTGTTAATATGCTTCCAAAATACAATAATTTTTATGCTTAAAACTTGGAATTTTGTGTGTTCTTAAAGCGATGCTAGTAGGTTTTATGTGTTTTTATGTTTATTTTACAGAATTACAGGAATATGATTTTTTGTAAAGTTTTATAGAGTTAAAGTTTTTGAGGATTTACGGGCTACTCTACAGGCCATGGTTCAATCCACGAGCCATAGAAAGGTTTTGTGAGTCAGAACTAGTGAGGGGTTGAATTTTAGATGCTTCATCCACGAATTGTCAGACGAACCGTAGAATTATTCACGAGTCATGGATTAGGGTCGTGCCTAGAGGATCAGATTTGAAAGAGTTTTGAAAAAGTTATCAAATGAAATCCTCCATGGGTCGTATGTCAAAAGGCAGCCCGTAAAAAGGTCTCATGGAATGAAAGTTTGTTTTTGGAAGTTGCAGAGTACGAAGCCCAGGTACGGGGCGTAGTTCCTTATTTGGCCCATAACCTCATCCGTAGAAGCTACCGAATCCAGTTTTCCTATTTAGTTTTGGATTTTTATTTCACTTATTATAAATAGAATTTTACATTTTTTTTTGGAACTACTAAAAGATGTACGAGAGAGGAGAGAAACACTTTGGAGACTTCATCTTTTGTAATTTTTACATCATGATTTCTTATGGAGAATTTGGATTGCTTGTTCTTTAATTTACCATTGTAAGTGTTTAATTATGATATTCTATAACATGATTTCTTCATCTACAATGACCATGCATAGCTAAATCCACAACTAGGGTTATGGGAACCATGAAGAACTAACAAAGTAAAACTAGATAATCTGTAATTCTTGGAAAGTATACATGCATGTATTAGTTAATTCTCTTTGTTATGAATGCTTTTTAATGGTGGCTAATGTTAGAACCCTCCTAATTCTTATTGACTAGATCAAGGTAGTAACAAATAGGAAAAAAGATTAATTAATAGGATTCAATGTGATCCCTCTCGTCTAATCAGCCTAACCGGATTAAAGGGCAGTTGTACTAGAACAACAGGTAAGGGTTAGTAAGGTCACACTGTGGGGATGGATTAAATCACGTAGTGAAATTTACCTCTCGCCTAGATCAAAGGGTTTAGTAAACTTAACTTACTGTTTTGCATGATACACACTAGAAAAGATTATGATTGTTCTGTGATACTAAGTTAGGAATTCACGGGGAACACAACACCCTAGTTACTTCTCTCACTGATTTCACAATACTTTCTTCTAGTTTAGGTTTATTTATTGCAATTATAAAATTTCCCCCTTTTGGGAGATAAGTAGGTTAATGCAACTCGAACTACTCATAATTACTCTAGGTGTAGACCAAATTCAATGTGGGATCGACCCTAACCTTGATTAGATTATATATTTTGATAACGATCGCTTATCCTCTAATTAGAGGTGTAGTTTGGGCGACATCACTTGCCCTTATATTCATGACCATGACATTCAACTAGTTGAACTAGGATCACTATAGGACTTTCTTAGCTTGTAATGTAGGCTTGAGGGGCTTGGTATGACATTTTGGAATATAGTGACTAATGAACCTCCTTGACACTATGCTAATTTACACTTTGACTTCTCAACATTGGTATTTCATCTCATTGTTCCCTTTTTTCCATTTCAAATACTCGAGTGTATTTATTTTATTTTTCATCTTATTACCTTTTAATTCTCTCAATTCTTTTTCTTTTCAACTTACATTTTGGCATTTATGTATTTTTCTTACACCCATTTTATATTTCTCCTTTGTTCCTTGTTCTACTATGATTCCCTTTCCGTCTTGCTATGATTTCTTTGCAACAACCACCCTCAACTTAGGCTTTTGGCCTGAGTTGAGGTGCACGATATCCAAACTATGAACCATGGCCAATTTTGGTAGCCACCCTCAACTTAGTCTTTTAGTCTTAGTTGAGGTACACAATATTCAAGGAAGGAAAAAGGCCAATTCAAGATTTACATAGACAAAAAGGTTCAGATACTCAGGTATTTTCAAAGAAAGGGTACATGTATGGCTAAAATATTAGGATCAAGGGATACATACTGCATTTGTTCGGTTATTTTAGGCTAAGTGGACTATTACGAACAATGGTCTATGATCCTTTCCAAACTAACTAACCTACAATCTCATCATAGTAACATGGCAAGTTTTGAATTGAAACACAGTATAAGAACTACATAATATAGCTCCCACCCACTTGGAACTGAGTACATTGTCAATGTAGATTCTTATATCATTCTTTTTATCACAATTAACCCTATCTTATCAGAACAAACGTTGTCAACTACCGATACAACATAGTTGTTATGAAAACTGCCTATCGGAACATCATCACTTTTCAAAAATAGATGGGTATCATTTTCTAGTATAAACTAATATATTCCATAGATATTAGTACAATATGCTACCAATGCTATTTATACATCCTAACATTCTAGTTCAATAGAAAGTAAATGCCCTTAGGAAAAGAACACGGGCAAGAAAACCCTAAAGACTCAAAATTTAGGGTAGATATAGGCCTTGGTTACTCAAACTTCGCCGAGGCCTGTAACTACCCACAACCCATAAAAAAAACTTGCATTGTCCTCAATGTAACAAAATAAAATAGAAGATAATATAGCGGTCAAAAAGGAACATACCTGGGCGCCTAAGAGCTAGTCTTAATCTGTGAATCACCAAACTCAACCTGCTGGGTGGTCTCTTCAGTCTCGACGGTCTGTTCGGATGGTCCAACACCCATTACCATCTCTTGTTCATGTGTCTGCCATACCACCTCATCAAGTCTGGAGGCCTGTCTATCAACCTTCAGCCGCTGCCTCTCTAACATCTCGATATATCGTTCGGTAGCCTCAGGGTCACCATCTTTTGTGCATCGCCTCTTCCCAGAGACTCGGGTTGTGGGATCCTACACAAATAGGTCCAGCACTGGTGTAGTAATCTCTGGCATGGAAATCATCAGGGGTGATGGATCTACTACCCTCATCTCATTATGGAGATGTTGGATCTCTGTCCGTATATAGTCATGTCTGGAATTTGAGTCGAACTGAGGCGATCCTCCACACGCCTCTCAAATGCATCTACACCGGCCATGTAACAATGCCAAGCTCTCATCAAATGTGCATCCGTCAAAGTCCTTCGGAAGAACCAACAAGTGGAGAGTGTTGTTTGGGAAATTAAAGCCGATATGAAGAAGTGATACCCCTATCTCTTCCATTCTCGAGATTTGAAGAAGAGTGGGAGAGGTAGCTTATGAGTTGGATCTTCTGGTTTAGTAGGAGGTAACTCACGATGTTTTATGTCCAATTCAAGCTTAGCTTTCCTCCAAGGGAGTCCAAAGGCTTTTAGGGGTTGCATTATCTCTTCATAATCCAAGATGCTATCACTTTTGAAATTTATCAAGACTGTGTCCAAAGTGTCAACACTCAGCCTCTCTTCAATTGGCACTTCTGGGTCCTCATCATCCTCATCATGGTTCAGATTAGTCTGAACTATCCTTGGTTGTATTAGGCCCCTAAAATTAGACAAAAACAAAAGAACAATGTGACATAAGAAAGATAAGGGCTAATCCCCAAGTTACTTGAACTAAAAAGGTCTAGTCGTATTCCTCGGCAACGGCGCCAAAATGCTTGATATCGCTCAGGCCACACCTCCTTTTGAGGTTAAGAGGTTGATGTCAAGTATTTAACCTAACCAAGGTTAGGGTCATCAGGTCTGATGGCACTATAACTGACAGTGTATTATCAGGACCCAAGAGCGCATATTTCAAATGGGGTGGAAGGTCCTTCAACTCTAGCTCTAGTGGTGACTCAATGGAAGGCTTGGTGGGTGGTGACTCCCAATTCCTTAAGTCCAGGTCCAATTTAGCTTTTCTTCGGGGGGCCCGGAACATCCAGAGTCTGAACTATCTCAACATATTCTGGGATGCCATCGCTATGAAAGTTTATCAACACCACTTCTAAAGGATCAACACCCAACCTTTCTTCAATTGGCACTTCTGGTTCGTCCTCATCATCCCCTTGGTTTAAATCAGTCTAACCCATTCTTGGTTATACCTAGTTCCTGGAATCAAACAAAGACACAAAACAGCGTAACATGCAAGAGATAAAGAGTACTCTATCAAATTACAGTGCGCTAATCAAGTCTAGCCATATTCCCCGGCAACAATGCCACAAAATGCTAGACTTCGATGTTAACACTCATCATACACCCCTACTTGGAGGTTTGAAGCAGTCGTAATCAAGTATTTAACCTAACAAGGGTTAGGATCATTCCCACGAGGAATATGGTAGACTCCGGATTAGCACACTTTTATAAAGTAAATTGATATACCCTAATATCTCCCAGAAATAGAAAAATAAATATAATGAGGGGGATTTTGCAAGTAAAAATATATTCTAAACTAAAATAGCAAGTGTTTGTAATCAAAAGAGAAACAAACTAGGGCTACGTGTTCCCCATGACTCCCTAACTAAGTGTTTTTGGATACTTGTGACTCTTTTATGATGTGTAGGTGCAGAACAGTAAGTTATGTTCTCCTAAATCCATGATCAGGCATCTAGGTGAATTTCATCACATTACTTGATCGGTCTCTGTGATGTTGCTTTACTAACCCTTACTTTTATCCCAGAAAAACACTACTACATCTAGTAGATCGATTAGTTGAGAAAATCGATCAACCTCTGTTAATTAAAACTTTTCCTATTCGTCACCTCCTACATCAGGCAAGTGATACTAGGTGGGTAAATTAGTTGAAGTGAAAAGATTAATTAATGCATCTTAACACCATCCAAGAAATTGTAAGTTACCAAATTTTATCTTAGTTAGTTCGTCATATGTAACGACCCTAACATTTTTGAATTTCATAATGTTGGTCAAGGTTAGTGATAAACTAGTCGTGTTTGAATTTTGGTAGTCATGGGTTGATTTTAAGTGGCTGGATTCAAAAACAGATCATTTGGTGAAGTTATGAGGCCGGTTGGGCAGTATACTTTGAAAGATCATAACTTTTGGTACGGGATGAACTGTGTGGGATTCTATATATCAAATTGAATCTCTTTGAGTTATATTCGCAACGCAACTGGTTTTACGCAATGCAGAGTTTGTATGAGAAAGTTATGGCCAAAAATAAAGAGATTGTCCGTAACTAGAAGGACGCTGGAAACAAGGTTCTGGAATTGGGATAAGGAACGGATCACAGACCGTTTGGTGGTCCACGATCCATGTGAGTGCCCATGGGTTGATCCAGTAAGTCCCTAGGGGTTGGGGTCCAGTTCATGGACCAAGGCAAGTACCACGGACCGCCCCACGGTCTGTGAGACACTTCAATGCCTGTGAGGGGTCCCGTGAAGTGGGGAAAAAAGTGGGGGAAGGTTTTGGGACTGGACGCGGACCAAGTGATGCTTCACGGACAGTAAACGGTCTGTGTGCAACCACACGGTCCGTGATACCCCCCGTGAAGTGATCCAGAAAGTCCCCCGAGAGTTCAAGCTGAAGACGAGATCAAATGTTGCCTCACGGTCCATTACACGGACCGTGTACCATTGGACAGCCAATTGTAGCCTTCTGTGTGACACTATTTCAGTGAATTAGTCTGCTTCATTAATGGTAATTTCATAAATTGGTTTAATCCTATGACTCTTTTAACCTCTCTAAAATCTCCTAAACCCCTAAATTCAAACCCTAATCCTATTTCACTCATCAAAACACTCTTCAATCCTCTCAAACATTTCTTGAATTCCTTTGACCTTCATTGTTGAAAGCTTGAAGAAAATTAGGGAAGATCATCTTGCTTGCTAAATTCTTCAATTCTCTTGGTTAATTTCAAGGTATGTGTGTTTGATTCATGGATTCCCTTTCATATATGAAGACCCAAGAACCCTACTCTTTAATTCATGATTTTAAGTTTCTTAAAGTTATAGGTTCTTCTAATTTTGATATATTTCATTACATTGGAATGTGGACTATAGAAATTAGGTGAATTAATGATGATTTAAGTTTGAATTTTATAAATTGCATGGAAATTCTTGAAGGATCAATGTGCATGTCCCTTAATGGTTTTATTATGCGTGGGTAAATTCCATTGTATTTTGAATATGAAATTTCTCATGATTTATGTTGAATTATCTCTTAAATTGAGAATTTAAAGTCGAATCTCCATTACCCATCGACTTGAATTTCTCATTCGTAGCATATGCATTGAATATTAGTTATGATGAAACTCTTGTTATGATATGATATGTTAAGGCTTGTGATTACATAGTCTCTTGTTATGGCTCTTTAAGCATTTTGGGTGCTTGCACCACTTTGGTATGTTATGAAGGCTTGATATGATAAGCTATGTAGATGGGCTACTCTCATTTCATTGATATGGAAATGATTATGAGAATGATTTTGGAAACTCTTGTTGGCTTTTAGCCAAAACATGAATATAGTTTTGATCAATGGTTTTGGTTTTGACTAATGAGGCATGATTTTGAAAGGAATGTAAGTCCTTCGATTTGAAGTTTACATATATATATATATATGTATTCCCGTGGGATGAGACTTAGTACCGAGGGATTGGAATGGGGGTGGACTATCTCCAAGGGTCCATACTCCTTTTCATCAAACCATGTGCCACTATGGGTTATCTCCCTAGATAGGGATTGACTTGTTATGTATCCCCTTGATGAAAGGTTGACTAGAGATCTACTTGGTAAGTAGTCCGGATCCAGGTAGTAGCTTTCTCGGGTATCCTCCGTTGTCTGTTGAGGTTACATCCTCGCTATATTATGATTGTCGGGTTACATCTCGTGCATCATGGCATTGGATATTCTTATATTCCTCTTTGGCTACGTGCATTCCTTTCGTATCACATGTCCCCTTGTCATTTTTCTTGGTCATACTATATTGTCATGTGCATTGCATGCCCGTATACTTAGCGCATATTATTTGCTAACCCATATTCTTTGTCTACATGTTCTAACCATGTAGGGATCGGAGACGACTTCTATCTTTCACCGGATGTCGTGTGATTATCTTGAAGACTATTATTTGTGGTGATCCCTTTTGTCCAAGGGAAATAACCACTATCTATCGACCTAGTATTGTTTTGTTACTTTTCTTTACTTATGTATTGAGGGTGAGCCTCAAACTATGTCGAGGCCCCGCTTATCTTATGTAGAGGCTTATTGGACAAACTAAACTCTTGTACGTTAGATTATATTTGTTGAATATTATGACTATTGATATATTATGATTAATGAGCTTTGGTTATGGAAATGGTATTCGGGTATGCTTATGACTTGATATTGGGAGTGTGTATTGATTATGTGCTTATGTGAAAAGTCCCCTAACCCAGAATGCCCCCATAGCTTGACTCCTACTTACCCGCCCCTTAGAGATAACTGTTATGTGCTATGTGATTCATGTTTCTCCCATTCCCGCCAATATTCCCATAGCTTGAGTCCAAAGCCCCATTTTCCTTAGAACTTATGTTTTATGTGTTTACTTCCGCGCTTCCAAACTGATGATGTGTGTGATAATGCTACGATGTGTTGATCGAGGACTTTTGGGTTCTCCTTCGCCATGTCACATTTAGGCCCCACTTTCGGGTCGTGAAAAAGATGGTACCAGAGCCCTAAGTTTGTAATGATCCTCGGAGTCCAAGATGTCACGTCAATTAGAGTCTTGTTCATGGGTGTGATGCGCGCCATGTCTATGAACAAGAGGCTATGATGATGTTTTAGGAATATACCTCATTTCATTTCTTCCTTGTGTCCTTCCGTAAGTTGTTACGATTGTTCTTTCTAAACTCTTGGTATTCTTGTCACCCTTTTAGAATATGTCTCCCAGAAGAGCTCTCCTTCCCCATCAGGCTCTCAGAATTGAGGAACAAGCTCCTCGGGTATCGGTAGAGGAGCAGGTGTCCCATGCTGAGTTCAGGAATGTGGTATCCATGTTGGCCTAACCCATGGCCAACCAAGTCCATCCGGTGAATCCCATGAACATTGGTACTCTGGCTTCAAGGGTGAGGGATTTCACCCGTATGAACCCTCCGGAGTTCTTTAGCTCTAAGTTGATGAAGATGATCAAGAGATTATTGATGAAATCACCAAGGTGTTGACTATCATGGGTGTGGGTTCGGAGGAGAAGGCGGAGTTAGCTGCTTACCAACTTAAGGATGTGGCACAAGTGTGGTACAACCAATGTCTTGTTGAGAGAATGGTAGATGTTAAGGTTGGATGGGAAGAATTCAAGATGTCCTTCCTTGATCAGTTTTTCTCTCTTGAGCTTAGAGAGGCTAAGATGAACGATTTTATAAATTTCCGATAGGGTAACCTGACAGTGAGGGACTATGCCCTTAAGTTCACTAAGCTATCCAAATATGCTCCTATACTTGTGTTTGATCCCCGTGCAAGAATGCACAAGTTCATCTCTGGTGTATCGGATTTGGTTGTGAAGGAATGTTGAACGGCCATGCTTATTAGGGATATGGACATCTCGAGGCTCATGACTTATGCCGAACAAATCGAGAGTGAAAAGATAATGGAGAGGAGGGTGCACGAAGCTAAGAGGGCCAGACTTGATGGTGGTTTTCCAATGTCAAGAGTACTGGTGGGTTTTGTCGTTTCCAACAAGGCCAAGGTTCTAACATGAGAGTTACTAATCCTAAGGTGCCTCCTCCTAAGGCACAAGTTAGGATTGGTCCCCAGTTTTCTCATTATGGTCAATTTGGGGGACACCATGCGCGTGAATGTAGAAGGGTCACGGGTGCTTGCTTTGGATGTGGTAGCTTGGACCATAAAATCTCAAATTGCCCAAAGAATGTGAAGAAGGACCAAGATTATCCCAGTGATCAACGGCAACCAAAGGCCCAGGTTGGTGGTGCTCCCAGGAACAACTGGCTTTATACTCTTCATGCCCGCCAAGAGGTGAAGGAAGCTCCAGACGTCGTGACTGGTATGTTGAAAATCATTAACTTTGATGCTTATGCTTTACTTGATCTGGGTGCAAATTTATCTTTTGGGACTCCTCTGTTGGCTGTTAGATTTAGTGTGAGTTCTGAAACCTTGAGGAAACCTTATCCATTGTATACTCCCTTGGGTAATTCTATCGTTGCCCGAAAAGTGTATCATGCTTGTCCCGAATCGGCGTTGCATAAAGTGTTCCCCGGTGACCTTGTAGAACTTGAAATGTATGATTTTGATGTCATTCTTGGGATGGCTTGGTTGCATGCATCATATGCCTCAATTGATTGTAGGACTAGGCAAGTCGAATTCCAAGTTCCTAATGAACCCGTGTTGGAGTG
>JBCEWC010016353.1:0-13175 GCA_038996855.1 Solanum aculeatissimum | reverse complement strand
TCTACCATACTTTAAAGTTTATCATTGATGATCATAAACATCATAGTTTGACGCTCAAGTTCACCCATGCGTATAAATAATTTCATCTTTTTGACATCACCACAAAGACCCATTGTTGCTTTGATGCGTTGCTTTGTGGAGTACAACTCAAATATAGGGGATTCAATGATGGAATAAATTTGATCACGCATATTAAATTGGTCACAATTTTCAATCTTGTCAATCAAGGCACCCATTCGTTTGTCTTGATTATCAGTAAAAAAAATTATAACCTCAATCATATCCTTAAGAAATGTTCAGAATCATTCTCTGGGATCCTTTTTCTTTTCTTACATTTTTCCTTTTCATTGACATTAGATGACCCTTTAGTATACTCACCTTGTTTGTTGGTATGTTGAGATTCAGTTTCTTCAGATATTTGACTGCTCATCTTTGCCTTTGTATTCTAATGGAATAGATTATGAAAAAATAGGAAGAAGATTATAATAATAGTGCACACATTAACTCATGACTCCACAAAAGCATATGAAAATGTCATAAATTTATCTGCATTTGATCAAAACTAAATATACTTTCTTTTCCCAAAAATAAAAAAGAAAAGAGAGCAAACTAAAAACAAAATGGGGTCCTTAAACTCAATGGCTCTCATTCGTCTCTATCTACCTATGTTTTGTTGGTACTAACTAGTGTCTTCTATTTAATTTGATCATTCACAGAAAACTTTGGAGCATTACAATTTTTCGATGATTACTTCACATAAAGCATAACTAAAACATAGTAAAAAAATAAAAAATTTCATAATAACATATTCTAAAAGTTTCAAGTACAAAAAGGAATCAAGACTCCCAATTAACTAGTAGATCATTTGATCACTGAAACAGAAGAGCAATTTTAACTTTTGTTAAAATGCTCATCTTGAAAGCCCAAGCTAACTAACTTTACCACAAAAAAATAAATATAGTGTGTCGTCACTGATTAAATCTTACATTCCACATTGATTGAGCCAACTCATCCTTCCAAGTGGTCCATTCTTTAGACGATTCAACAACATCAATATATTCAGGTTGATTCTCCATTTGTTCTTCCATATTCATGTCTAAAGGATCCACATCCATCTCTCTACGGATAAAATTGTGAATTAAACAACAAGCACTTATAATTCTATTATGAACTTTTTAACAGAGTACCATGAAGAGCTCCTAAGAATTTCCTAACGCCCTTTCAAGACACCAAACGTCCTTTCAATAACATTACGAGCCCTAGCATGCTTCATATTGAAAAGTTCTTCTCGGCATTGAGGTGGAGGGTTATCACCTTGCCAATCTCTTAACCAATATCTATACCCTTTGTAAGGTGAAAGAAAACCTTTTCCATTTGTATATCCTCCATCACATAAATAATAATTACCTATCATATAAACATAAAATTTAGTTACTTTTCTACCTTTTCATGTGTAGTTACCTCCTAAAAAAATATCATTCTTCTTGTATTTTGATATGAATATATAATCATATATACATGGCATACCCTCAGAAATTTTTAAACCATTGCGTCGCACTATCGCATCTCGCAATACACGACCATCAGCAATTGATTCTTCCTATCCAAGTAACACATAAGTAAAATTGAGATTTTAATCACAAACTCTCAATACATTAGTAGCTATATCTCCCTTCCTTGCCCTGTATCTTGGTTTGTACTCAGATGAAACTCTACTGTGAATATAAGTACCATCTAGTGCACCTAAACAACCCTATAAAAAATAAAGTTATCTCAGACAAAAACATATCTTTGGTATAATTATATTATTTAGATGCTCAAATTAATCTCATCAACCTTAAATCATTTCGATCGATCGTCAGTCTCATCCTCAAGCACCGATTTAGGATTGACAAGTAACAATGGAGTTAGTTTGAGTATAGCTCTCAAGCATTCGTTAAAAGCTTGACTTACGCTCCATCCAAATCTAATATGATCGACCTTGATAGATCTATTCTTCTCATGATGAGCCACGATGTTTAAGAACATTGCTAGCTTTTCATTACTTGACATATATTTACCATCAGTCAAACCTTTGTTCTCCTTAGTTAATAGAACTAAATTATGAAAGCCATTTCTATCCATTCTTAACTTATCAATACATACAATGTCACTATCATTTATGATACAATTTAAGTGAGAAATAATTTTTGAAATTCGAACACTCATACAGTACCTAATCTCATACCTATTTCTATGTCGTCTTCTTACTGAATGGCCATGAATAGCCATAAAAAGACAAATAAAGACTACAAGAAATTGTTGACTCATTATCTCCTCAAGAATGATATATTCAGTACTCGAAAGATGTTGAAGATCCATAATAGCACCTAATTTTTTCATAAAAATAGACAAAATCAATACACACAATATGAGCAGAAATCTATAAATTCTAAGCACAAAAAATTTTAACCCATAGAATACTAATTTAATTTTCAAGTACATTTCAACACACCTAGTAGAACTATTTTGGTACAATAATAAAACAAAAGAAGAAAAGATAAAAGTTCAAACCTTGTTAGAAAAGCAAATAGTTGAAGGCTAATAGTGAAGATGTTTTCAGTAATCAACCTTATACAGCAGTACCTTCTTCACTGCTAAAGAAGTGAAAAGCCCACTAAAGAAAAACGAGAAGCGCCAAAGAGCAAAATATGTTTCCTTAAAGAAATTAAGGGACAATTTAGTCATTTTGTTGCTTTATCCAAGTATTATTAAACCTGGGATTAGTAATCCCTAGATATATTAGGTATTACATAAGATCACATATGGTGTATTAAGTTATCCATGTATTAGATGTATTTGAGTTGAATTATGCAACCAAATATTATATTGTGTGGACTAAATTTTAATCCAGAAATTATTTTAATTAATACATCCTACCAAACGACTCCTTAGGAGTAAAATAAATTATTTGAACTACTCCATGGTATAAGTAAAAAGACAAAAATATCCCAAACACTTGGTCATTTTCTCTCGACAAACCACCATACAAGGATTCACTTGGGGATGATGTTGAACTCCCCAGGGGTATGGCCAAGCAGCTCATCCACTGTTCTGTTGCAGCCAGCAATTGGACCCAAATCCTTCAAAATCCAAGCTAGCTTTTCCAGATACCCTCTTGCCAGCAAAATTATGGTTAGAAGTAAGAAATTTACTCCCTCCTCCTTATATTTTAATCAATATTAACATTAATATCAAGAACTGTACTTTATCCCAAATGAATTTCACTTAATCTTCGGTTCTTTAAAAGAAAAACGTCTTTTAGGTGATGGGTGTTCTTCTTGATTTAATTGACTATGAGGATTTTATTTCCTCCTGTGTTGGAAGGAAATTTTGTCTTGTCCGTTCAGTTTACTATTATCAAATTGGCCTTTACCTCATTGCCTGAACCCCATACCTCTGAAATGGTGGAGTTCTTGGGAGCTTTAGTGTCCGTTATAATTTTGTAAAGTTATGATCTTTACTTTCTTTTAGCCCAGATGTGCTTCTCTGCACAATGTAGTTGCTGCTAGAAAAAGGAGAAGACACTTACTTGTTAAAGAACAATTGCATCTGAAAGATGACATTTCCTCCTGAGAGGTAGTATTAGATTGGAAGCTTATTGCTTGAATCAATAACATTGAATTGACCATAGCTGGTTACCTTGGATGGTAGTTTTTACACTTGTTTTAGTTTTATGTTTCACCGAAGGCTTTAAAAAGCTAAACCTTTAAGACTTTTGAAGCTTGGATACAACATCTCTAGGTCCAAGCCAAAAACTTTATTGACCTATGGTATCTTTTCCATGAAATGAAAGAGAGAAATAAGTTTGGACTAGGATCTTTGTTGGTGGCATTTGTTGTAGTCTAAATACGGTTTGTTATTGGTAATGTACAACCCACATTACTTTATTGTATTTCTGACCAACTGTTAGAAGAGATGTAGTAACAAGTGATAAGCTTCATAGAATTGTATGTTTCTTTGTGTGTTATCTTGCCTCTGCAAAAATGCAGTAATATTAATTAATAAACCTCTAGGAGTTTATGATATATCTTGTCTGTGCAATCTGTTACTAATAGAAAAGTAGACGTTGCAACATCGTATATGTTGAATGGGTCAGATGGCTTTGGTAAGACCATGCATCAATCCATCATTGTAACCATTCAGAACTTTGATGTTTTACTACTGCTTACCCAGTGGTTACATTTTTCTGTTACACATAGGTGATGCTCTTCTATAGTGGTGGTGGCAGAGATAAATTTTATCAGATTATTTAGTCTTCATGATTTCAAGTCTACAATTATGCTGCTTATTGTTGAAAAAGTAGTTCAAAGTTGCTGGGCGTAGACATTTACATGGTTCAGAGAGCGTCAAACTGAATAAAATTCAAATCTTTGGTCCGAGTAGTTATGATATTTGATGAAAGTGAACACTTGGAGTAATAAGATAACATCCCATTTCTTGAGCTTAAAGGGTCTGAAATTAAAAGGGGGATACAGGCTTGTAGTGTTTCAGCTAGGCATTATCTTAAATATACATCTCCTGGCTATAGCTTCCCACTATAGTTGGCAAATAAGTAAAATAGTGAATGCATTGACCATCCTTGACATTCCAAAGGTAGTAAGAAGAGTGCTATTGTCTTTAAGGACTGAAAGTGGTCGTTGGAGATATTTGCTTGTAAAAGATCAGAAAAAATAAAAATAGAAGAAAAGAATGAGGTTTGATAGAAAGAGAGATCATGTATCTCTATGTGCAGCTGTAAATTTCCTTTTAGGGACTATGTTCAGTATCAGTTTAGTGAGAAAGATGTTGACTTCTAATGTTGCTTTTGGCGTTACCCATTTTTAAGATAGAGAAAGGAAAGACTGCAAGAGCCCTCTGGGCCTTGAGGATACTGCAAATATAATAATGAGGGCAGAACAAGTATGTGTATGCTAATCAAACCAAATCTGGTGTTTAAAAGGTGAAGTGCATATATAATATTGGTTATTAAGCATTTTAATATTAGTTAAAATGCATCAATTGAATTGTCTTTGTGTCCATTAATGGGCATACTCAGTACAGATTATATTAAGTGGCATTTGTGGCATATCTTTATGGTGCATTATATCTTTGTCCTTTGGGCTTAATTGGTCATTACTTTGGTGGAAAAGATGTTCAGAGAACGTTGGGATTGAGTAGCATCTTCAAGTGTCCGTTGATGGCATTTGTTGCCCTCACATGATTTCACTCTTTATTCCTCTGTTTACCTTGTAACTTATGTAACCTTTTGGTGATTCAATTTTCTCTATTTACTTCCCATTATCTTCCTATTCATTGCAAGGAAGAATTCTTCAATTATAAATAGTAAAGTTTGTCAAAAGAGAGTTCTTATTAGTTGAAGGGAGGTAATCTTTTTGTAAAGCTTGAGAATCAACTCTTGTCTAGAGTTTGTTGAGTTACACTTTGTGATTAGGCTATTGTATCCTGGAGGGGACAAGTCAAGAAGATTACTGCTGGATCGGTGAAAAGATTTGTTGCAGTGGGCTTGAATCTTCTTAAGGCGAGCAAAATATCCGTGCCTCAGCCTGAAGAGATCTTATTTTCTTCATTGTAATTTTTGATTTTAATTTGTAAATTTTTTCTTTTCACCAGCATATAATACTCCCAATTCTATCCTCTGTGGCTTATTCTCTTTATTCTTTTCTTCCTTCCTCAAAAGCAACTCACTTTTTGATTCGTCGGTTGAAATCTGCAACTACAGAACATGTTGATGGTTGATCAACAAGAATTGTGGAAAAGTATTGCCTTCAATATTTGTTAAACATTATTCTCTTTTATTCCTCCTCCTTTTGAACTTTTGCATTCTGCTATAATGCTGCATATATTGTGAGGCAAGAAGCAAAATGATGGTTGTAAACTCAAAGGACTTCATTCTAGTCACTGATGTACATATACTGGAAACTTTTCCTGGTGCCGCGCAATAAAGAGTCTCTAGAAATTTTCTCTGCTAATACCACAAGAATGAGGTTGTATAAGTTAACTAAGTTAAACTACACCTATATGTTAAGTTGTGATTAAACTCGATAATTCTCCTTTCTGCCAAGTTGTAGATGTAATGAATGCCAGTTTGATGAAAAAGATAGTTTTGAAACATTGAGATGTTATTGTTTTTTCTTTCACTCTGTTAAAGTGTAGTTTTGATAATTTGACAAACTTTGGGATGAGACCTGATCCCATGTTAGAACTGGTTACGTGTAACTGGAAGTGACAGTTGGAAATAGTACACTGCCAACAACTACTTTTGTGAGTGCTCGGGTCTTTGCAGTGTGGAAAACCTCTTGGCCAATAGAATTTCTCCAGCATACCGTGGTTAGCCTATATTATGTCTCCTCCACATTAACCCAATTAAGATTTTTGCCATTCATCACTTTCACAATCACATAAGCAAAAACTTTCAAGAAATAGTGACGAAGAAATATCAATGGAGTTCAAGATTGCCATCGGTATTTTGTGTTCTTTTTAGTCGTATTTCTTTGCTCTTATCTTGTAAATCTAGTCCTATCACCATTATTTTGCCTAGGAGTGTCAACTAGAGTTAGTTGATGTGTGGATGCAGCAGAGTTATTGTGTCTATTTTTGAAGTCTAGACTGATCTTAGGGGATTGATTTAGTGGGCAACAGAGGCGATGCTTAACTGGTGAATATTCCAGAATACCATTGTAAGGGGAAGGGATTAAGAGGTTAGTCCTTAGGATTGCAAGAGTTTGTAATTGATGTTGCTCCTTGATGGTAATGGAATCTTGCTGAAATCCTGTGAGACATGTCGTGATTTTTCCTCCCAAGGGGGTTTCCACGTAAAATATCCGTGTCTTTCTTTACTTGTTCCTTTTGTTCTTGCATCATTACTATGTGGAGGGACCTGGTCCCTGACTGTAGTGAATGTGTGCATGACATCACACTCTTGAGCTACAAGTTTGTAATTCTCTTACTCTCTCAGATACTCATGTTTTCATTCGACACTCGACAGTTCTGGTTCTCTGAAGTTCTAAATTTTCTGTATCTTGCATTGATTCTTATTTTGAACCACAGATTTACCATACTCCGTTGATGAAAGTTGTCTGGAGAAGATGTTTTCAAATTTTGGCCGGGTGGCTGAAGGTACATGTCGTTGCTTGAGGGCAATTTTCTCATCTATGGTACTCTTTCTTGTAGTTGAGATCTGCTTGTTTAAATGTGTCTACTTTCTGTACCAGTTAAGATTGTCAAGGATGAAGTGACCCAGAGATCAAAGGGATATGCTTTTATCCAATACACTTCTCAAGAAAATGCCATGCTTGCCCTTGATAGCATGGATCACAAGGTTATACTCAATGAATTTGTTTTGGATTTTTAATTCCTATTGCAGTGTGTCTTCTTCCTTAAATTCTTTCTTCCCTTGTCAGTACCTCAATGGCAGGGTTATTTCTGTGGATCTCGCGAAGCCTACAAATAAAGACTTTGGTCGATACCCGAAAACTTGTGGACCACCAGTGGAAAAATTACCATCTGAAAATGAGGTTCCAGACGACCAGACCTAAGAGAAAACTGCTAAGGCTTATACTAGTGTTAGAATGTCATTGCTAGGTGAATGACAGTTCCACAACTCATAATTCTGGAAACTAGATGCAGCTTCGGGTGGACTTGATGAAAATTCTATTGTGGAAAATTCCAATGTTAGGTCACCCCTACAGTACTAGTTTACATGTTCTGTCATTGCAACCTGTGGTTTGTAGGTAAGTCCACATATATACTGTGTTCCCTCGCGCGTTGCGTATCAGTCCAGGTCTTAAAGCATACTTTCGGTCATCTTACAAAACTTGTACTTAAAAGTCATGTATATCTAATCGCAAGACGTGCTTTTCAACTCGGGTGTAACTAGTTTGATGGTCAGGTTCTGCTAGTATATGTGGCTTTTGAGTTTTTACGCGGTGTAAATGGACTGTCATGATGTACTTTAGGCTCCTGCCAAAGGTCTGGAAGTTGCCCTGGAAATAAAGGATTCAGAAATTAGTATTTGTCTAAATGTGCCTTGCATGTGTCTCCTAACACTTCATAAATTGGAACTTTAAGGGTAGATCTGGAAAAACAAGTACATGAGTGACTTCTGGGTTCTTCTAAACCATCAAATATTTTGAAATAAATTCAGTTTGCCAGAACGACTAAATATTTGGGACCAAAAGTATTAAAAGTGAGTGATTTTTCCTCTGATGGATAATGGAACAGTTGAGATGGGGCTAGAAAGGTTAGCATCAATAGCTTGTGAGTCACAAGTGAGTGATAAGGACTTGCTTGTTGCGTTATACTCTCGCAAATCCATGGATGTTGTTGATAACATACCGGTATAATTTTATAACTGGGGTTTGGAAATGATAGTGTATGTAGATTGTATCCCTACCTCCCGTGGAGATAGAGATGTTTTCAAAGGATGTTCAGTTCAAGTGTAGTTATGGAAAAGGAAATACCACAGTGAAGAAAATATATCAATTAATAAAGAAAGCAATACAAAGCATTCAGAGAAAGGAAGAGTAATAACAATAAAATAATGTTGTACCTGAAACTCAATAGACTGTCTGGTAACAAATATCAAAATTCAAAAGCAAGAAATTACATGTATACAACTAATAGCACGGTGCTATCAGACCGCTGAAAAGCTACTAGCCTTTTGTTCTTTAAGCTAAAGTTATGATGTACTATCTAATCATTTCTCTTCAATACTTGTTCTACCTATTTTTACCTCTCCTTCTACTCACTATATTTAACCTCTCACATTTCCTCAATCCTCACTATCTAATCACTCCGCCTCAATATTTTTTCGACCTACTTTTACCCTCCTCCTATCCACTACATTTAACATCTCACGCCTCCTCATGAACAAGTCCTCTGCACATATTAAAAGAATAAAATGTTAATTTAATCAAAGCATGTCTATTATGACTAGAACAAGGCTACAATGTGGAAGCCCAGCAATTTGAATGACTTGTTTATGAATATTTTTAGAATATTCTTCTGAAGCTTCTTCTTCTTCTTTTGTCCGGTGCTCCGTTCTGACTTAATACTTTTTTATGAATTCAATAAGACAATACTCCACGATTTGAAAATACACTGGCTTTTTTAACAGACTTTAAGAAAAGTATCTTAATTTATAATAAAATTTGTCTAAGCATCTTTCGTCTCTTTTAAAATGGTCGCACTTAATTAGCGCTTCATTATTCTGACTTTAGAGCGTAGATAATTTATATTTATATTTTAGACGCGATAAATATATCTTCTTCCTTTATTTGATTCTACTTTACATTATTTACCGTCAAATAGCCAACACAAACATATTTTGGGGTCTACAAACTTACCTGCGTCTTGTATTTATACACAATATATTAATTTATAACAATTAAACATTGAATCTGTTGCAGTCATATTTTGCGTGCTAAAAGTTGAATGAAAGCAAATCTTTCTCACTTCAGATTTACTTGTTAAATATTTTTTTAATTTGATTTTTATTTGTTATTTTTAATAAATCAAGAAAGGATATTTTTTTCTATTATATCTTCAATCTATTAATGTTGAGTTAATATCTTTGAAAAATGTACTCCTTCTGTCCCATAGTTTTCATTTTTTAGAGTCAAAGTATGTAAACTTTGATTAACATTTTAAGATATATTTTATTATCATATTGATATGAAAAAAGTTACAATTTCTAATGTTTTTTTTTATTTATAGTTTTTGGATATCTATTTTTTTAATATTAAATTAATTTAATCTAATTTAACTTTAAAAATTAATCAAATTGATTTGTGTAAAGCGTCACAACAACTAAAAAATAATGGTACAGAGGGAGGAATGAGTAACTATGTTTTTCGAATGCTATCAATTAATAGATAAAATGATAAATTTATTATACTAATTTTTTTTTAAATAGGTGTGTCAGTCAAAATTTAACAAGTAAATTCCAACACAAGAAGTAATTAATAAGACTTATCTGAATGTAATCTTTTCATTGAAAGTGAAAAATGGTGCATTTCAGAATTTAATTTTTGCACGCTTTTTAAGAAATTAAAATTAATATGAGTGTTTTATCATAATATTTATAATAACTAATATATAGTCTTAGCTCTTGAAAATTAATTTGATAAATTAATAATTAATGTTGAGAATAAAATTTAAAAAAATTATTTTAATATATATTAAAAGTATCAAAAATTATTTTTAAAATAATGAATAAGTAAAAATTAAGGAAGGAATAAGAATCACATCTAAATCATACTACCTGAATCCAGCATGGGTCAAAATTATAGGGAGGAGGAGTTATTAATAAATTAGTGCCACACATATCAATGTCAAATAAATTAAAAGAAAGAGAGAAAGTGATAGCTTACATTGGTCCCTATCACCCAAAATTTACTTGGAAAAATAAAAAGAGTAGATGCTATAAAAATTAAGTGGGCGTTTGAATTGAATTATTTTTTATTTTTTATTTTTAAATACTTTTTAAGTTTTAGACGTATTTGAATAATAATTTTTTTTTTAAAGTTGAAAAATATAAAAAAAAATCAAAAGTTAAAAGTAGAGGTCCTCAAATTTTGACTTTTAACTTAAAAGACATTTAAAAAAGTTAATCCAAACACCTCCAGAAATATTTAGAAGTTACAACAAAGTGGAAGTATGTGCATTTACTCCGTCCTCTCAAAATATGAGTTGTTCCAGGAGCGGCTCAAACACATTAGTGATTTAAGACAAAAATTGAATGGAGGTCTTAAGCTTAAAAAATAAATTAATATATTTGCTTACGAATTTTATTCTTTTATCTCTTTTTGAAAATCTATAACCTATTATTACTAAAATAAAAATTGAGGCCCCTCAAATTTGGGGGTCTAAGGCGTTTACCTTTTTTCTAACACTGTCGAACCATCCCTGAGTTGTTCCTGCGAAAAATATTTATTTTATTTATTGTAAAAGTTTAAGATAATTTCTTTAAAAATTCTATTTTTATTGGTAACTGGTCTTAAAATTTACTACACATATCTTAATCACGTAAATATAATAATAATTTGATTATAATACAATTAAATATCCTTCCTAATTAAGTTTTTTTTTTAAAAAAAATGTAAAATAAAGAAAAATTATTTTGAAATGAAAGGGCAATTTGATTGGATATTAAAGTTGGAGCCCTCTCCAAGAGAATATTCTCTATCATCTTACAAATGGGATATCCTCTTCTCGTGGTTCAAGAGGGCTCTTATCTCAAGATGTGAAGCTACAGCTATGACATTTTCCTCATTAAATTCCTTCATTTTAGTTTTCCCCCCTTATAATATGTGTACAAATGATATTTTAAAAAATACTTGATTCCAATTAGTACAAGGAATAATAAATAATAGAGGTAATTTTATTAAATTATTCTTTGAATATAATTAATATAATGTATTAAAAAAATATAATAGGAAAATAACTATAATTAATGACAAGGATAAATTAGGAACTAAGTGTAAAATTATCTCTTGATTTAATAAACTGGACAAGTATTGTTGGACATCCTAAAATAGTATAGGGGCCAAGTAAAGATGGACAGGAGGGAGTAATACTATACATATGCTCTCTCCGTTCTAATTTAGTTGTCAGAATTACTAAAAATATTTGTCCCAAATTAGTTGTCAATTTAAAGAATCAAGAAGCAATTAACCATTTTTTTCAATTCTACCCTTAGTAATTACTATTCTTAAATGTGAAAACTCAATTTGTCAGGGTACGATTTTCATAAAGTACAATATTTATTAGGGTTATTTTAGTCAAATTACATACTTCTTCTCTCCCAAATTATTTGTCATGTTAAATTTTGGCACAATCCTCAAGAAAAAATTATTTAAGAGTGTTGTTTGATTAATATACCCCTTATAAATAATTACTCCCTCCGTCCCAAATTAATTGAATTTTTGAGAGTTTTTTCAACGTTCAAAGTATTTGAATTGTTCAAGGTGAATGTTTGAATTTTTTTCCATATTTGCCCTTTCATTTATTGAACTTTTATATTTTCTAGGAGATAAATTACACTACATATTTATGATTTTATAAAGGGCAATAGTAGAAAGTACAGTGTAAATTTTATCTTTGAATGTTTTTCTTAATATGCGTGCATTACCTCACAAATTCAATTAATATGTGATAGAGGGAGTAATTTTATATATGTATATACATGTCTCTTAATTCTAGAGTAATTAATGTTAATGACAAAGTTGAAAAAAAAATAATTAATTCTCTCTTGATTATCCAAATTGACAACTATTTTTAGTATACATGATAAATAAATTGGGACGGAGGAAGTATCTTATTAATTTTTTTTAAAAAAATGTGTCAATCCTTACTGCGACAAACTAAATTAGGACAGAAAAAGTATATAATAAATCGATATAATCATCATAATCTTAAAATAAATTCAAAAAATTATAATTTCACCCTATTTAGGGACCACTGTCAAGAATTTATCTATTATACATAAAATAATGAAATTGTTTTAGCAGGAAGTGGAAAGTCAGACTTGCTTGACTGTAACTACTAACTCCTTCATAATTCCAATTATGACTACCAAAATACCTATTTTTTTTCAAAAAAGGGTAATAATTTATGTGAATTTTACGTGGAAATCAAAGATTTCCTCCCAAACCTTTTTTTTAGAAACGATTATATAAAAACTTTACCCTAAAGTGTGACCCACAATGCATCGTGTTAAAGAAGGGAAAAAGCAACTAGGACCTACAGGTTCCTAGTCATTTTCCAATTATTCCTGCTGTGTGTACATCGCTAAAAATATAATTGAGAAAATAGTATCATGAAAAATAGGAAAAACAAGATAAAATTTATCTAGGATAACAAGAACACTAACTGAAATGGACTAATTATCTTTTCAAATTCATCACTCCAGTTATTTATATATATATATACTAGTTATCAAGTTTGTGACATATATTAATTTTTTATCTCGAATGATGTGATACTAATAATTTTTTTTACTTGTTTCTGTTTTAATTTTTGTCATTTATCCTATTTGTGTTGGTCTTTTTCCATTTTAAAAAATTTAAATTATTAAATTAAGTATGTCAATCTAGGTAGAAAAATTGTTCCTACTTTTATATTTATGAAGATAT
>JBCEWC010016352.1:0-13176 GCA_038996855.1 Solanum aculeatissimum | reverse complement strand
GTGGACGGCTCGTTAAGTGTCAAACGACCCGTTAAAGGTCCCGTCAACCTACACTTGGCTTAGGGGTGGTTCCAAGCAACCCCAAGCTCACTAAAACATCACACAAGACCTTAGGGTACCAAAAAGGGGCTTAGGAAAATGTTAAATCACGAAATTAAAATTAATAAAATGCAACTTTCTGAGACTAAGCAGAGTCACATGGTTGCTGTAGTGCCTGTGTACTGGTCACACGGACCGTCTCACCCTCCGATCAGACAACACTTAGCCAAATTTTCAGCGCGAACTCTCGGAGGACTTTCTGGAACACTTGATGAGCATTTTGACGGATTGTTTGGAGGTTGAATATCTGTGTACTTGTCTCGTGAACCTTGACTTAGCCTCCTAAAATCAACCATGGCCTGGCCAAGCCACTGCCTCACTGGACGACACCTGTCACGGACCATCCAAGCTCACACGGACCGTTTAGGGGTCCGCGACTTAGGACTTGTCTCATGTGGTGGTTCCTGGAAATCCCTAGATCACTGGAACACCACACAACACTCCTCACAGACCGTGACAAGTTTGACGGACCGTGGGCCTATCCTTAGCCAATTTTCAGAGCCTATCTCCAATGTCTTCCGAATTTCTGGCTGTCCCACTATTTGGGCCATAACTCCCTCATCAAAACTCCGAATCAAGTGAAACCAGTTGTGTTGCGAAGATAACTCTAAGATATGCATTTTGATATATATTAGGCCAAATGGTTCAACCCACATTAAAAGTTAGGACCATTTGAAGTACACTTCCCAAATGAGCTCTCTAGGTCACCAACAAACCCATTTTGCATTCGGCTACTTAAACTTATCCCGTGGCTACCAAATATTAACCATGACCATTAGTACATCATATAAGGCCAACCATAAGGAATTTTCAAAAATATTCGGGTTATTACACGTTCATGGGTGTGATGCGTGCCATACCTACGAATGAAAGGCTATGACGACATTCTAGGAACTTATCACTTCATTTTCTCTTGCATCGTGCCTTGTATCCTTATGATATTTCTCTAAACTCTTGGTATTTTGTCACTCTTTCGGAAAATGCCTCCCAGAAGAGCTCCACTTCCCCGTTAGGCCCCCGAAGTTGAGGAACAAGTTCCTCGAGCACCGGTAGAGGAATAAGTTTCCCATGCTGAGTTCAAAAATGTAGTCTCTATGTTGGTCCAAGATGTCGCCAACCAAGTTCGACCTGTCAACCCGGTCAATGTCTGTACCCCGACTTCAAGGGTGAGGGATTTCACCCGTATGAACCCTCCAAAATTTTATGGCTCTAAGGTTGATGAGGATGCTTAAGATTTCATTGATGAACTCACCAAACTATTGACAATTATGGGTGTTAGTTCAGAGGAGAAGGTGGAGTTAGCGGCTTACCAACTTAAGGATGTGGCACAAGTGTGGTACAACCAATGGCTTGTTGAGAGGGTGATTGATTTTAAGGTTGGATGGGAGGAATTCAAGATGACCTTCCTTGATCGGCTCTTCCCACTTGAGCTTAGGGAAGCCAAAATGATCGAGTTTATCAATCTTCGGCAAGGTGGTATGACCATAAGGGACTATGCCCTCAAGTTTACTAAGCTCTCCCGGAATGCTCCAATGCTTGTCTTCGATCCCTGTACAAAAATGCACATGTTTATTTTGGGTGTTTTGGACTTGGTGGTAAAGGAATGTAGGACTGCTATCCTCATCCATGACATGGATATCTCTCGGCTCATGACTTATGCCAAACAAATTGAGGGAGAGAAACTTAAGAAAAAGAGGGTACATAAAGCTAAGAGGGCTCGGTTTGATGGTGGGTTCTCCAACTCTAAGGGTGGTGGTTTTGGTCAGTTTCACCAAGGCCAAGGTTCTAACATGAGAATTTCTAATCCGAGAGTGCCTCCTCCTAGGGCCCAAGTTGGGGGTGATCCCTGAATTCCTCTTTGTAGGAAATGTGGTAAGCAACATATGGGTGATTGTAGAAGAGCTTCAAGTGGTTGCTATGGATGTGGTGGTTTAGACCACAAGGTTTTCGATTGTCCAAGGGGTTCCAAGAAGGATCAAGTGGCTCCCAGTGGTCAAGGGCCTCCAAAGGCTCCAATTGGTGATGCTCCTAGGAACAACCGATTCTATGCTCTCCATAGCCGCCAAGAAGTGGAGGAAGGTCCGGGCGTCCTAACAGGTATGTTTAAAATCTTTAACTTTGATGCATATGCTTTACTTGATCCGGGTGCAAATTTATCTTTTGTGACTCCTTTATTGGATATCAAATTTCATGTGAGTTCCGAAACCTTGAGTCAACCTTATTTGGTGTATACCCTCGTGGGTGATTCTATTGTGGCCCAAAAAGTGTATAGGGGTTATCCCGTGTCGGTGTTGCATAAAGTGTACCCTGATGACCTTTTTCAACTTAAAATGTATGATTTTGATGTCATTATTGGGATGGATTGATTATGCATCATATGCCTCTATTGATTTTAGAACTAGGCGTGTCTAGTTCCAAGTCCCTAATGATCCGGTATTGGAGTGGGAGGGTAGCAATTCCGTGATTAAGGATAGGTTTATTTCCTACCTTAAAGCCCAGAGAATGATTGGGAAAGGGTGCATATACCATATTGTTCGGGTTAGAGATACGAAGGGTGAGTCACCTAGGCTTGAATCGATTCCAGTGGTAAAAGTGTTCCCTGATGTATTTCCCGAGGATTTTCCCGATATCCCTCCCGATAGAGAAGTGGATTTTGGTATAGACCTTCTTCCAGATACGCAACCTATTTTGATCCCTCCTTACCGTATAGCTCTGGCAGAGTTGAAAGATCAATTGAAGGATTTTTTAGAGAAAGGGTATATTAGACCAAACATTTTACCTTGGGGTACTCCAGTATTGTTTGTAAGGAAGAAAGATGGGTCTCTTCGGATGTGTATTAATTATAGGCAATTGAACAAGGTGACCATTAAGAATAGGTACCCTTTGCCTAGGATTGATGATTTGTTTGACTAACTTCAAGGAGCTACTCACTTTTCCAAAATCGATCTTCATTCGGGTTACCATCAATTAAAGGTAAGGGAGTGTGACATTCCCAAGACGGCTTTCTGGACTCGTTATGGTCATTTTGAATTTGTGGTGATGTCACTTGGGTTGACTAATGCACCGGCGGTATTTATGGATCTTATGAATCAGGTGTTCAAGCCATTTCTTGAGAATATTGTGGTGAACTTTATTGATGATATTTTGATCTACTCCCATAGTGAACAAGAGCATATGGGTCATTTGAGGTTGGTTCTTCAAACTTAGAGAGAAAAGAAATTGTATGCCAAATTTAGCAAGTGGAGTTTTGGTTGGGAGAAGTTTCCTTCCTTGGTCAAGTGGTGTTCGGTGATAGCATATGGGTTGATCCTAAGAAAATCGAAACGGTAAGAGATTGGCCTAGACCATTGACTTCTTTGAATATTAGAAATTTCCTCGGTTTGGTGGGCTATTATAGAAGGTTTGTTGAAGGGTTTTCGTCTATAGCGTCTCTGTTAACCAAATTGACTCAAAAGAAAGCCAAGTTTGTGTAGACCAATGAATGTGAGAAAAGTTTCCAAACTTTGAAGGATCGACTTACATTGGCTCTGATTTTGACTTTGCCTAATGGTCTAGATGGGTTTGTGGTTTATTGTGATGCATCATGTATTGGTTTGGGTTGTGTACTTATGCAACATGGTAAAGTGATAGCTTATGCTTCCCAACAATTAAAGGTGCATGAACAAAAATTATCCGACTCACGAACTTGAATTAGCGGCGGTAGTGTTTGCATTAAAAATTTAGCGGCATTATTTGTATGGGGTGCATGTGGATGTGTTCACCGATCCCAAGAGCTTACAGTATGTGTTCACCCAAAGGGACCTTAATTTGAGGCAAAGGAGATGGTTGGAACTTCTTAAAGATTATGACATGAGTGTCCTTTATCATCCGGTAAGGCCAATATTGTAGCGGATGCTCTTAGTAGACTTTCTATGGGAAGTGTAACATATGTGGATGAGGAAAATAAGGAGATAGGAAGGGATGTGTACCGTTTGTCTAGGTTGGGTGTGAGGTTAGCCGAATCGTACAATGGTGGAATATTTGTGCAAGGTGGATCCGAGTCTTCCTTGGTAGTTAATGTTAAGGCTAAGCAAGATCTAAATTCTTCCTTGGTGGAATTGAAGAAGTTGGTTGCCGAGGGTAAGATTGAAGTTTTCTCCCAAGGGGTAGATAGTGTACTTCGGTACCAAGACCGTTTATGTGTTCCGGATGTGGATGGCTTGAGGGAAATCATCAAGAAAGAGGCTCACATATCACAATATTCTATTCATCTGGGATCTACCAAAATGAACCGAGATTTAAAAGAGTTGTATTGGTGGCATGGTATGAAGAAAGATATAGAAAGGTTTGTATCGGAGTGTCCTAATTTCCAATAAGTGAAGGTAGAACATCAAAGGCCTAGTGGCTTGACACAAGATATTGAGATTTCTACTTGGAAGTGGGAAGATGTGAACATGGACTTTGTAGTTGTGTTACCCCGTACTCGGAGATAATTTGAATCCATATAGGTTGTGGTTGATAGAATGACTAAGTCGACTCACTTCTTACTGGTCAAGGATACCTATAGTGCCAAGGAGTATGCTAAGGTGTATATTGGGGAACTGGTAAGGTTGTATGGTGTGCCTAGGTCTATCATATCGGATCGTGGTACCCAATTTAATTCTCATTTTTGAGGTCCTTTCAAAAGGGACTTGGTACTAAGGTCAAGTTAAGCACCACATTTAATCCTCAAACCGATGGGCAAGCCTGGAGGATAATTCAAACCTTAGAAGATATGTTGAGGGCCTGTGTGTTGGAGTTCAAGGGAAATTGGGACGATCACCTACCTCTCATCGAGTTTGCTTACAACAATAGTTTCCATGGTAGCATCGGTATGGCTTATTTTGAGGCTTTGTATGGTAGGAGATGTAGGTCTCCAGTTGGTTAGTTCTAAATAGGTGAGGCAGCCTTGATAGGCCCAAATTTGGTTGTTGAGACTATTGAAAAGGTGAAGTTGATTCGAGAAAGGTTGGAAATGGCTCAAAGTCACAAAAAGTCTTATTCTGATGTTAGGAAGAGGGACCTTAAATTTCATGTTAGTGATTGGGTGTATGTGAAGGTGTCCACCATGAAGGGCATAAAGCGTTTTGGCTAAAAGGGTAAGTTGGGCCCAAGGTACGTCAGACCTTATGAGATTGTGGAACGGTTTGGTAATGTAGCATATAGGTTGGTCTTTCCTTTGGACATTAGCTCTATTCATCCGGTTTTCCATGTATCTATGTTGAGGAAGTTGGTTGGTGACCCTAAGGCAATTACACCTTTGGAGGGTGTGATGATTGAAGAGAAGTTGACTTATGAAGAGGTGCCGTTGAGATTTTGTATAGACAAGTGAAGTGGCTTTGCAATAAGGAGGTAACTTCTGTCAAGGTACTTTGGAGAAATCAATATGTGGAGAGTGCAACGTGGGAAGAAAAGTTGGACATGATGGAGCGATACCCTTACCTCTTCCAATTTACTCAAGCCTAAGGTACTAGGTTCTATCCTTTAATTGTCCTAATTCTTTGTTTCTTGAGTTTCATAACATTGCATGCATTCATGAGCACGAAAATGATTTAAATGATGTTTTTACATGAGTTTTGAAAGATTTTTGATATGATGCATTATCTCTTGAGTTATAGTTAGAAGGTCTCTTGTTTTGTGATTGATGTCCACAAGCCGTAGTTTTATCTCATTCAAGGATGAATGTTCCCAAGGGGGAGATGATGTAACGACCCAAAATTTTTTGAAACTTCTTATGGTTGAACTTGTATGATCTTCTATTGGTCATGGTTGAATTTTGGTAGCCACGGGTTGAGTTTAAGTAGCCGAATGCAAATCGGACCTTTTGGTGGCCTAGAGTGACCATTTGGGCAGTGTACTTTGAGGAATCATACGTTTTGGTACGAGATGAATTGTGTAGGATACTAAATATCAAATTGCATATCTTTGAGTTATCTTCGTAACACAACTGGTTTCACTCAATTTGGAGTTCGTTTGAGGAAGTTATGGCCAAAACGGTGAAACTGCCAGTAATTCAGAGGACGCTAGAAATAGGCTCTGGAAATGATCCAAGGACTAGAACACGGACCGTTTGAAGGACCACGGTCTATGTGAGGGTCCGTGTGATGATCCAGTGGGTTAAAGGTGGTCAGGGTCAAACCCCTAGACAAAGTTAAACCCCACAAACCACCTCACGGTCAGTAGGACTCCAAACGGTCTGTGTGGGGGGTCCGTGAGGTGGGGCAGTGTGTGCCCAAGGCTGTGGGCTAGTCTCTGGGCCTAGTGTGGCTCCACGGACCAGTACACAGTCCGTGTGAAGCCACACGATGCGTGACACCCTTCCGTGAAGTGATCCAGAAAGTCCCCGAGAGATCAGGCCGAAGACGAGACCAAGGCATGGTACATGGACAGGTACACGGTCTGTGTACCACTGGATGGACACCTGAAGCCAACCGTATAACACTGTGTATAGTTAATCAGTCTATTTCATTAATGGTTAATTAATAATTTAATTAGTTCCTATGCCCCGTTTTGGCTTTCTAAGGTCCCCTAAATCCCCTTAACCTAACCTTAAACCCTTTTCATCCATTCTAAGGCTCTCCATTACACTTTGAATTTTCCTAAATCCGCTTGACCTCCATAGTTGAAAGCTTGAAGAAATTTGGGAAAGATCATCTTTGGTGTCAAATTCATCAATTTCTTTGATCAATTGCAAGGCATTTGGGTTTGATTCATGGATTCCCTTTCATCCATGAAGACCCAAGAACCCTCCCCTTTAAATTTAATTTTAAAGTTTTAATTAAGGTTGGGTTCTTTAAATTTTGAAGTATTTAGTTGATTGGGATTATGTGCTGTAGAAATTAGGTGATTTAAAGTTTGTTTAAGTATGAATTTAATGAATGTTTAATGATTTGATGATGATCAAGTTATGCATGTCCTTTGTACCTTTGATTTATGCATGGGTATTACTTAAATGATGTTTTAAAGGTGTATTTGACTTGAATTTCTCATAAATGAACTACTTTTGAATTGAATGTAAAGTTTGAATTCCTTTACCCATGCTGTTCATATTGTTCCTCATGGCATTGCATGCATGATCATGGATTTATGATAAAAGTTTTGATGTGGGCTAAGTCCCTAACAAGTTTATGACTATGATTTTGAACAAGTGTGGGTTTGACTAAGTTGTGATCATACTAAGTCTATGATATAGCTCTTTGAGCAACATGGGTGCTTTCACCAATATGATATGATATGATATGAAAAGTATGATATGAATGGAGCTACTCTTATGGCATAAAGTATGACATGAAGGTTGGTTTGGCTTTTTAGCCCATGATGCATGACTATGAACTATGTTTGACTTTTTTTAATTATGCATAAGAGTACTTGAAAGTATGTTTGGCTTCTAAGCCCAATTATGCATGATTTGATGACCAAGTGTGAGGTTTCATTTTCAAAGCATGTATATGTATAAGTATTCTTGTGGGATGATGACTTAGTACCGAGAAGTATTGGATTAGTAAGTGGGATATCCCCAAGGGTCCCACTCCTTTATCGAAACTATGTGCCTCCATAGGTTGCTACAGAAATGGGAGAACCGTAAGATATGCTGTGATATGCTATGATATGATATGGCATGCTATTTTATGTAAATCGTTCCGAAATGGGAGATCTGTAAGGAAGGTGGCCATCACACTGAAATGGGAGGCCCGTAAGGTGTGGTGTGGATTACCCTTGGCAAGTAATCATCTCTGATCCAATGGGAGGGCTTTCATTGGGCAAGTTCATGTTGTAGCTCACATGGATTTGGATGTCGGTTATGGTTCTATCCCCTCTATATTAAGTATTATGGCATTTAATGCATCATGAGTTTCATGGCATGTTGTTATATTGTCCTTCTTATATTCACTTCTATATATGTGCCATTACCATGTAGGTCGTCACAGGTTCTTGTGCATATGCATTTGCATGCCCACATACTTAGTACTTTATTGTGCTAACCCATACTCTTGTCTACATGTTCTAACCATGTAGGTGCTGGCGATGATCTCTATCTACCTTTGCCCGACGAGTGATCATTCTGAAGACTTATGCTAATGGTGAGCCCTTTTGTTCAAAGGCGATAGCCACCTTCTATCTACCTATTTATATTATGTTATTTACTTTACTTATGTATTGAGGGTGAGCCTAAAACTAAGTCGAGGCCCTGCTTTATTTATGTATAGGCTTGTTAGACAAAACTAAACTCTTGTACGTTGGTTTGAAGTTGTTGAATATTATGATTATGGAATGTTATGCTTATGAGCCTTGATTATGGACTAGTATTGATTATGCTTATGACTTGATGTTGGGTATTGTATATGACTATGTGCTTATGTGTAAAGTCCCATAATCCCGGTGTGCCCCATAGCTTGAGTCCTACTTACCCGTCCCCTTAGAGATATTTGATATGTGCTATGAGAATCCATGTATATCCCATTCTCGGAAACATCCCCATAGCTTGAGTCCAAAACCCCTATTCCCTTAGAGCTTATGTGTTTTATCTTTAGCTTTCGCGCTTCCGAACCGATGATGTGTGTGATGATGCTATGATGGTTTGATCGAGGACTTTCGGGTTTTCCTTCGCCTTGTCACATCTAGGCCCGTATCCGGGTCGTGACAAAGATGGTATTAGAGCCCTAGGTTTATAATGATCCTCGGAGTCCAATATGCCATGTCACTTAGAGTATAGTTCATGGGTGTGATGCGCGCCATACCTATGAGTGAGAGGCTACGACGACGTTTTAGGGACTTATCACTTCATTGTCTCTTGAATCGTGCCTTGTACCCTTATGAGATTTCTTTAAACTCTTGGTATTTTGTCGCACTTTCTGAAAATGCCTCCCAGAAGAGCTCCCCTTCCCCGTCAGGCTCCCGAAGTTGAGGAACAAGTTCCTCGGGCACCGGTAGAGGAATAAGTGTCCCATGCTGAGTTCAAAAATGTAGTCTCTATGTTGGCCCAAGCTGTGGCCAACCAAGCTCGGCCTGTCAACCCGGTCAATGTTGGTACCCCTACTTCAAGGGTGAGGGATTTCACCCGTATGAACCATCTGAAATTTTATGGCTCTAAGGTTGATGAGGATGCTCAAGAGTTCATTGATGAACTCACCAAAGTTTTGACAATTATGGGTGTTAGTTCGAAGGAGAAGACGGAGTTAGCGGCTTACCAACTTTAGGATGTGGCACAAGTGTGGTACAACCAATGACATGTTGAGAGGGTGATGGATTTTAAGGTTGGATGGGAGGAATTCAAGATGACCTTCCTTGATCGGTTCTTCCCACTTGAGCTTAGAAAAGCCAAAATGATCGAGTTTTACAATCTTCGGCAAGGTGGTATGACCGTGAGGGACTATGCCCTCAAATTTACTAAGCTCTCCAAGTATGCTCTAGTGCTTGTCTCCGATCCCTGTGCAAGAATGCACAAGTTCATTTTGGGTGTTTTGGACTTGGTGGTGAAGGAATTTAGGGCTGCTATGCTCATCCGTGACATGGATATCTATCGTCTAATGACTTATGTCGACCAAATTGAGGGATAGAAACTTGAGGAAAAGAGGGTGCATGAAGCTAAGAGGGGTCGGTTTGATGGTGGGTTCTCCAACTCTAAGGGTGGTGGTTTGGGTCGGTTTCACCAAGGCCAAGGTTCTAACATGAGAATTTCCAATCCGAGAGTGCCTCCTCCTAGGGAACAAGTTGGGGGTGATCCCCAAATTCCTCTTTGTGGACAATGTGGTAAGAAATACATGGATGATTGTAGAAGTGCTTCGAGTGCTTGCTATGGATGTGGTTGTTTAGACCACAAGGTTTCCGATTGTTCAAGAGGTCCCAAGAAGGATCAAGTGGCACCCGGTGGTCAAGGGCTACCAAAGGCTCCAGTTGGTGGTGCTCCTAGGAACAACTGGTTCTATGCTCTTCATGGCCGCCAAGAAGTGGAGGAAGCTCCGGACGTCTTAACGGGTATGTTGAAAATCTTTAACATTGATGCATATGCTTTACTTGATCCGGGTGCAAATTTATCTTTTGTGACTCCTTTGTTGGCTATCAAATTTCGTGTGAGTTACGAAACCTTGAGGGAACCTTATTTGGTGTATACCCTAGTGGGTGATTCTATTGTGGCCCGAAAAGTTTATACGGGTTGACCCGTGTCGGTGTTGCATAAAGTGTACCCCGGTGACCCTGTAGAACTTAAAATGTATGATTTTGATGTCATTATTGGGATGGATTGATTATGCATCATATGCCTCTATTGATTGTAGAACTAGGCGAGCCAAGTTCCAAGTCCCTAATGATCCGGTATTGGAGTGGGAGGGAAGCAATTCCGTGATTAAGAGTAGGTTTATTTCCTACCTTAAAGCGCAGAGAATAATTAGGAAAGGGTGTATATACCATATTGTTCGGGTTAGAGATATGAAGGGTGAGTCACCTAGGCTTTAATCGGTTCCGGTGGTAAAAGTGTTCCCCGATGTGTTTCCCGAGGATTTGCCCGGTATCCCTCTCGATAGAGAAGTAGATTTTGGTATAGACCTTCTTCCGGATACACAACCTATTTTGATCCCTCCTTACCGTATAGCTCCGGCAGAGTTGAAAGATCAATTGAAAGATTTTTTAGAGAAAGGATATATTAGACCAAGTATTTCACCTTGGGGTGCTCCGGTACTATTTGTAAGGAAGAAAGATGGGTCTCTTCGGATGTGTATTGATTATAGGCAATTGAACAAGGTGACCATTAAGAATAGGTAACCATTGCCTAGGATTGATGATTTTTTTTACCAACTTCAAGGAGCTACTCACTTTTCCAAAATCAAACTTCGTTTGGATTACCATCAATTGAAGGTAAGGGAGTGTGATATTCCCAAGACGGCTTTCCCGACTCGTTATGGTCAATTTGAATTTGTGGTGATGTCTTTTGGGTTGACTAATGCTCCGACGGTATTTATGGATCTTGTGAATCGGGTGTTTAAGACATTTCTTGATAATTTTGTGGTGATCTTTATTGATGATATTTTGATCTACTCCCGTAGTGAACAAGAGCATATGGGTCATTACAGGTTGGCTCTCCAAACTTTAAGAGAATAGAAATTGTATGCCAAATTTAGCAAGTGTGAGTTTTGGTTGGGAGAAGTTGCCTTCCTTGGTTATGTGGTGTTCGCTGATGGCATCAAGGTTGATCCTAAGAAAACTAAAATGGTAAGAGATTGGCCTAGACCATTGACTCCTTCGGATATTAGAAGTTTCCTCGGTTTGGTCGGCTATTATAGAAGGTTTGTTGAAGGGTTTTCATCTATAACGTCTCTGTTGACCAAATTGACTCAAAAGAAATCCAAGTTTGTGTGGACTAATGAATGTGAGAAATGTTTCCAAATTTTGAAGGATCGACTTACATCGGCTCTGGTTTTGACTTTGCCTAATGGTCTAGATGGGTTTGTGGTTTATTATGATGCATCACGTATTGGTTTGGGTTGTGTATTTATGCAACATGGTAAAGTGATAGCTTATGCTTCCCGACAATTAAAGGTGCATGAAAAGAATTATCCGACTCACGATCTTGAATTAGCGGCGGTAATGTTTGCATTGAAAATTTGGCGGCATTATTTATATGGGGTGCATGTGGATGTGTTCACCGATCACAAGAGCTTACCATATGTGTTCACCCAAAGGGACCTTAATTTGAGGCAAAGGAGATGGTTGGAACTTCTTAAAGATTACAACATGAGTGTCCTTTATCATCCCGGTAAGGCCAATATTGTGGCGGATGCTCTTCGTAGACTTTCTATGGGAAGTGTAACACATGTGGATGAGGAAAATAAGGAGATAGGAAGGGATGTACAACATTTGGCTAGGTTGGGTGTGAGGTTAGCTAAATCTGAAAATGGTGGAATCTTTGTACTAGGTGGATCCGAATCTCCCTTGGTAGTTGATTTTAAGGCTAAGCAAAATCTAGATCCTTCCTTGGTAGAATTGAATAAGTTGATTGCCGATAGTAAGATTGAGGTTTTCTCCCAAGGGGTAGATAGTGTACTTCGGTACAAAGTCCGTTATGTGTTCCGGATGTGGATGGCTTGAGGGAAATCATCAAAAAAAGGCTCACAATTCACAATATTCTATTCATCCATGATCTACAAAAATGCACCGAGATTTGAAAGAGTTGTATTTGTGCCATGGTATGAAGAAAGATATAGTAAGGTTTGTATCGGAGTGTCCTAATTGCCAACCAGTGAAAGTAGAACATCAAAGACCCGGGTGCTTGACACAAGATATTGAGATTCCTACTTGGAAGTGGGAAGATGTAAACATGGACTTTGTAGTTGTGTTACCCCGTACTCGGAGATAATTTGATTCCATATGGGTTGTGGTTGATAGAATGAGTACGTCGACTCACTTCTTACTGGTCAAAGCTACCTACAGTTCCAAGGAGCATGCTAAGGTGTATATCGGGGAACTAGTAAGGTTGCATGGTGTGCCAAGGTCTATCATATCGGATCTTGGTACCTGATTTAATTCTCATTTTTGAAGGTCCTTTCAAAAGGGACTTGGTACTAAGGTAAAGTTGAGCACCACATTTCATCCTCAAACTGATGGGCAAGCCTAGAGGACTATTCAATCCTTAGAGGATATGTTGAGGGCTTGTGTGTTGGAGTTCAAGGGAAATTGGGATGATCACCTACCTCTCATCGAGTTTTCTTACAACAATAGTTTCCATGCTAGCATCGGTATGCTTATTTTGAGGCTTTGTACGGTAGGAGATGTAGGTCTCCAGTTGGTTGGTTCAAAATAGGTGAGGCGGCCTTGATAGGCCCGAATTTGGTTGTTTAAACTATTGAAAAGGTGAATTTGATTCGAGAAAGGTTGGAAATAGCTCAAAGTCGCGAAAAGTCTTATTCGGATGTTAGGAAGAGGGACCTTGAATTTCATGTTGGTGATTGGGTGTTTGTGAAAGTGTCCCCCATGAAGGGCATAATGCGTATTGGCAAAAAGGGCAAGTTGAGCCCAAGGTACGTCGGACCTTATGAGATTGTGGAACGGGTTGGCAATGTAGCATAT
>JBCEWC010016351.1:0-13176 GCA_038996855.1 Solanum aculeatissimum | reverse complement strand
AAGGCATTTGCCTACAATTTACTCTCTCTTCTCTCTAACCTCTCTCTAAACATTCCCTTCCGCTACACCCCCCAAATCTTTTTAATTTCATAACTTAAGGCTAATTATGCTTTAATGGTGTACATTTTAGGTACATATGCTGTAAATAGAGTTTTGCTAGGAAGCATTGAGTATTGAACTGAGTTGGAGCAAAAACGAGTTGAATTAGAGAAAATGTGTACCTAACGTTAGACAACACTCCACGAACGCAGAGCAGTGGATCAAGCAAGGGCATGAACGCACCCAGCACTGGTGCATAAGTACAGCTGAGAAAAATAAACTTCCATGATCGCGGATTGCTGAGGCATGAATGCGGAGGGTTAACTTAAGTTGACCTACACGAACGTGAAGTACTTATGCGACCAACATCAGGGCTTTTCAGGAATTTTACCATTTCTCCTAAATTCAGATATACATTCACTACCAACCCTTGTTCTTGATACTACCGATAGTTTTGGAAACCTAGAGAGAATATACAACTTTGAGAGAAGATAACACACCTTAGAATAGATTTTAGTTTAGGGTGTGTATTTATAGTAAGTTTTCTACAAATTCTTGAGTGTTATGCAAAGTGTAGCCTTCACTTGTATTTATCTTTCACTCACTCTTTCTTTCCTTGTTCTTGAATACATAATTTGTAGATTTAATTGAGTTTTGATGCTAAATTATTTATGGGTCTTTATTAATTCTCCTCCTTTCATGTTTAGTTGATGATTTACTTGCAAATCAAGTGGGTTTCTCCCTAATTACTTTGAGTGGATTAAACGGATATATGGATTCATGCTTACCTTCATGTTTAACTTATGATTTGAGGTCAAGAACTTGAATCTAGCTTAGATCTTCAATTATTTCTTTAATTTGAGTAGTTGAAATGGAGAGTTTGTATGATAGTCATGGGTTTATCTGTTAAGGTCCTTAGAATGGGCTCACCGACTAAGGTTTTAGGAGGTTTTGTCATGAGGTGCTCAATCTAGACATGTCTTCGAGTGGCTTGCGTAAGAGGCATAACAAGATCTTGTGAAACACCACATAATTGTAATTGGAGTATGGTTACAAGAAACCTAGCCAACCCATAAAGTTAATTTGATGTTAAGTGTGATGGCTCGATTGGGCTTTAGTTTATTCCCATATCCTCTATCGTTGCTCCAGGATTAATCCTTACCTTACCTTCCTTTAGGAGTAGTTTTAGCTTAGCTTCCCCCCAATTAGTTAGAATTTTCTTGGTACTCGCTTATTGAATTGAAATCAGTAGCTATTGACACTTACTTGACTTGATTGCCAACATATTATTCCCTGTGGGATTCGACCCTAACTCCATAGTTGGGTAAATTTTCTGATGACGATCATCCCTACTTCTATTAGTGACATAAGCCTAAATGTCATAAAAAATGGCACTGTTTTCGGGAAACATTAGATGTATTAAGTTGATTTAGGACTTGGACTTCACTATTTTTAATTTGATTTATGAGTACTTCTCTTTGTTTTATTTATTGTTAATTTGTTTTATGGCTAATTGTGATGAACACTTGCTTGATAAATGTAAGCCCCATTTCTATCTCTTTCGGAGTATAGCACTTCATGGTGACCAAATTAGTGTTGAGGACATGAATGGGTACAAGAGTGTTGTGAGTCATGATTGGCTCATGGAGTTAAGTCTAAGGCTTGCCAAAGAAGTGGCTAAAATAAACTAATTTCTCAACATGAGGGATGATCTCAAGTGCTTGCTAGTTGCTAAAGGCTATGAGTTAGACTATTTTGAACAGTAAGTTGTTGTTTTGGAGGTTGACTTGAAGCTAAGCAATGGAGTAAGTAAGTCTCCCTTCACAAAGGTTAACTACCATGATTTGGAGTATCAAGAAGAAGGAGTTGTGCTTAATGTTGAAGAAATATTGGGCGAATGCATGTTATCAAGGCTAATAATCATCCTAGAGGCCAAGCTTGAGGAAATGATACTAAAGTTGCAAGAAAAATCCATGGAGATCATTGATGGAAACTTTATTCCATTTGAAGTTGAGAGTATCACTTTATTGGGGGAAATGAAAAATGACTCCCAACATGAAAGAGGTCCCCCGATACTCTCATGTCTACCCCACGAGCCTAAAACAATAATTGATGACAAGTTGGGTAGAAAATTCAAGTCCTCAAACTAGAGAGACCGATGGAAAGTGTTATTGGTCTATCATCATCCCCATGAGCTCAACCGGAGAATCATCTTAAATATGGGGAGAAGATTCATCGCCTCAAAGTGGAAACAAAAAATGGGTAATGTCATATTTGTTCATAATTTAATTTATTAGATTAATTTTTCCATTTTTGAATTTTCAGTGTAGCTTCTTAATTTTAATTTTAATTTTTGACTAACCCTCAAAAGTTTCAAGTATTTGGTAGTGGTTTTGCAAAGGTTTGGAAGGGTCAAGGTGAGTGGAGTTTAAGATTTGGGTGGAAAAATGATCAAAAAGGGCAAAAGAATAAAACTGCACCGCTTTGACCTATCACGACCCGAGACTACGGCCTACGATTGTCATGGAAAATGGGAACCCGAGAGTCCCCAAACAATCCTCATAGGATAAATATTCACATCATCGATTCAGAAGTGCATAGTTATACATTAAACACGTAGTTATATGTGGCGGCTAAGTATGACTCATGCTATGGGGTTGTCATATGGATAGGGATTTACATAGATTCACATAGCACATAACACGTAAAACTAAGGGACGGGTAAGTATGACTCACGTTATGGCGTTGGAAGGCACTTAGGACTTTCCACATTTCCATTCATCATCATATCTTATTATCATAACATCATAGGCAACATAGTATCCCAAGCATAAACATAGCATATTCGTATAAGAAGTTTATGATGTTCAACAATGCCTCTAATATAGAATAGGACAGGGGCCAAGACATGTCCCCGGCTCACTCGCAAAATAAAGACATAGGCAACATAACATTAAAGGTAGATAGAAGGTGGGTCTTGTCCTTGGAGCATAGGTGTCACGATCCGTGGACGGGGCCTAGACATGACATGTCGAAGGAGAACTCGAGAGTCCTCGATCAAGCTATCATAGAATCATCACACATATCATTGGTTCGGAAGCGCATAACATAATAGTAAGCACGTAAGTCTAAGGGATTCCAGGGGTTTGGACTCAAGCTATGGGGATATTGTCGGGAATGGGATGAGCATGGATCACATAACACATAGCAATTATGTTCTAAGGGCAGGTAAGTAGGACTAAAGCTATATGGACATAGAGGGGGCTTGAGACCTTCCACATAAGAACATTCTCATCAAACCCATCATAATAGAATAAACATAACCATAAAAACAATACGTAAAACGTCATAGGATATCAAATAGGCATATACTACGGCGTACAAAAGATTCAGATATGTCCAATACACGCCTCTACATAGGATACGACGGGGGCCACAACATAACCCAGACTCACCCTCAAGTCATAAGGTAGATAAAACATAATGAAACACAAGCTAGAAGAAGATGGGTGTTTCCCTTGGAGAATAGGGCTCACCACTAGCAACCGATCCAAGATCTCCACTAGACGTCCAACGGTGGAAGAGTATCATCTCCGACCCCTAGATGGTCAGATCATGTAGACAAAGAGTATGGGTTAGCACATATAATACACTATGTATGCGGTTATGCAATGCACATGAGTATGAACCTATTAAGTAAGCACAATGGCAAGGGCACGTATACATAGAAAGAAATATATATAAGCAAGGGAGAGTACCATATCAATATGCCATGGGAACCATGATGCTTGAATGCAACCTACATAGTCATAGGGGGGATGTGACCTCAACCGACAACAAGAGAGACCAAGCGAGCCACTACATGGAATTGGACTACATTCTTGGTAGATCCCAAGAACCCTATCAATAGGGGTAACAAAGCAAGTCATCTTATCACGGGAGAAATCCCATGTTGGCACATGGTTTGATGGAAAAGAGTATGGACCCTTGGAGATAGTCTACCCCGACTCCAATCCCTCGGTGCTAAGTCTCATCCCATGGGAATACATATGCGAGTTTTCAAATTGGAGATTACAATATTTCGAGTTCAAGAGCAATGCGAGGTCGGCCAAAGCCAAATTTATAAGTCAAGTCTTTCCGCAATTAGGCTAAAACGTAAACCAAGAGTTTCAATTGCAAATTTTGAGATTCAATGCATAGGAGTAGCTCATTCTAATCAAGGCAAGATAGTGTAAACACCCAATACGCTCAAACATCCATAACGAGAGAAGATGTGATCACATTCTAGTCAATTCCCATGTCTTACCAATATTAAGTTAAATCATATCAAGAGTTTCATCAAGTCAAACCTTTCATGTATGCATATGTCATGAATGATGATATGAATGTATGAGAAATAGAGTTTTAATCAAAATTCAATAATATAATATGAAATTCAATTGAAATCCATGAGAAAATCCCAATTTAAAGCATAATGTGAGATACCATGCCTAAACGAGCTTTCAAGAGACGATGTATATTTAAATCTTCATAATCCCAATGCAAAATATGATAACTGAATTTAAATCAACTTGAAATCAACATTAAAGCAAAGCCCACAACTCTATTGAATTAAATCATTCATAAATTAAAAAACCCATTTACAAGAAAACTTGAGTTCATCAAAATTGAAGAAAAGGATTTTGGGTCTTCATGGTTGAAAGGAGAACCATTAATCAATCTCACACACCTTGGTAATTCAAGAAGAGCAAGAAAAATTTGATAAAGAATCTAGTTTCCCCCAATTTTCCAAGCTTGGTCTTCAATGGAGGTTGAGAGAATTTGAGAGAAACGTTTAAGAAATTGGAACAATTTGAATGAAATAGGGTAAATAGGGTTCAATCAGGGATTTTAGGAGAGTTTAAAAGGATTAAAATAACCCTAGGACTAGTTAAAATTACAACTAAATCATTAACGAACTGAGGAAGAAAAACTGGACACAGTCGTCGATGGTACACTACATAGACCGTATAGTGACTCACAGTCTGTGAGCCCTGTCTTGAAGCGACACTTGGATCATCAAACAATAAAATCCCTAGGTAAGTCTCTGGACCTCCACACGGACAAGCCTTACGGACCGTGAGGCTTAACAGGGACTGTGAGCTAGTCTGTGGAGCTTTACTTGGCTTCGGGCCTCGGCACAAATCCTAGGAACTTATTGGAATACCACACGGACGAGCTCATGAGGTGTGAGCCTTCACATGGACCATGAACTGGTCCGTGAAGCCTTACTTGGCTCGGAGTCCTGGTCCTTGGCCCATGGTGCTCACTGGAATACCCCACGGACTGGGTTCACGGGTCGTGAGCCTCCACACGGTCTGTGGACCCTGTCGTGGCCCTCTGCCTTGGCCAAACTCATTCTTCCCTTTTCCAGAACTCTTTCCCTGCACAGGCATTCCAACTGTGAAGACCATAACTTCCACATTCGAACTCCGAATTGAGTGAAATCAAATGCTTTGGGAAGGTAACTCGAAGAGATTCAATTTGATAGGTCGTGGCTGATACAGTCCATCTAGTACCAAGAGATAGCCATTTAAAGTCAATACTTCCACAAGACGTCGAGCAAAATGTAACCAATACGAATTCCTCCAAGATGGTCATGCAAGAGAGACTTGGGAGACTAATAAACTAATCAAGACTGGCTCAAATCAGCCCATAAATAGTAACACAAGATTCGGAAAATTTTGGGTTGTTACATCATCTCTCCCTTGGGAACATTCGTTCTTGAATAGGCTAGAACAAGGCTTAAAGAACAAGAAACATTTCGACACAAAATATAATGCATAAATCATCATTTCAAAAGCTATTTAAAATTCATGTCAAAATATTATCCTGATCATTTTCATGCACAAGCATGCATGTACTGTCATAAACTCAAGAAAACAAAGAATTAGGACCATTTGAAAAGAGAGGTAGTACCTAGTACCTTAGGCTTGAGTAGATTGGAAAAGATGGGGGTATCGCTTCATCATGTCCGACTCCGCCTCCCACTCCCACGTAGCACTCTCCACATGTTGATTTCTCCAAAGTACTTTAATTGAAGCTGCTTCCTTATTGCGAAGCCTTTTTACTTTTCTATCCATGATCTCAACCGACACTTCTTAGTAAGTCAAGCTTTCCTCAATTGCGATGCCTTCTAAAGGCTTAATTATCTTAGGTTCACCAACCAACTTCCTCAACATCGAAACATGGAATACCGGATGAATAAAGCTCATATCCAAGGGAAACTCTAATCTATAAGCCACATTGCCAATCTGTTTAACAATCTCATATGGTCCGACATACCGAGGACACAACTTGCCCTTTTTGCCAAAACACATGATGCCCTTCATGGGTGATACCTTCACATAAACCGAATCACCTACGTGAAATTCGAGGTCTCTCCTCCTAATATCTGAATAGGAATTTTGGCGACTTTGAGTTATCCTTAATCTCTCCCTAATCAACTTCACCTTCTCTTTAACTTCAACAACCAAGTCCGGGCCTAACAATGCCATCTCATCTAACTCAAACCATCCCATCGGGGACCTACACCTCCTACCATACAAAGCTTCAAATGGAGCCATGCCAATGCTAGCATGGAAACTATTGTTGTAGGCAAACTCAATGAGCGGTAGATGATCATCCCAATTTCTCTTGAGCTCTAACACACAAGACCTTAACATATCCTCCAAATTTTGAATCGTCCTCTCATCTTGACCATCGGTTTGAGGATGGAATGTAGTTCTCAATTTAATTCAGGTGAAAAGACCCTTTTGAAATGATCTTCAAAAATGAGTAGTGAATTAGGTACCATGATCCAATATGATAGACCACGGTACGCCATGCAATCTCACCAACTGTCGAATATACAATTTAGCATAATCCTCGACATAATATGTAGCCTTGACCGGTAAGAAGTGAGCTGACTTGGTCATTCAATTCACAACAACCCAAATAGAATGAAATTGCTTACGAGTATGAGTAACCCAACCATAAAATCCATATTCACATCCTCTCACTTCCAAGTAGGAATTTCAATATCTTAGGCCAACCCACTGGACCTTTGATGTTCAACCTTCACTTGTTGGCAATTTGAATATTCCAACACAAACTTGGCTATGTCCTTCTTCATACCATGCCACAAATATATCTCTCTCAAGTCCCGATGCATCATAGTAGATCCTGAATGAATAGAATATTGGGAATTATGAGCTTCACTCATGATGACCTCTCTTAGGCCATCTACATCCGGAACACACAATCGATCTTGATACCATAGTACACCATCTCCCCCTTGGGAGAAGACCTCTATCTTCTTTTCGGTATCTAACCTCTTCAACTCAACCAAGGAAGGACCTAAATCCTTCTTTGCTTTTACATCAATAATCACAGAAGATTCGAACCTGTTTTAAACAAGAATACCACTATCATTCGAGTCGGCCAATATAATACCCAACCTAGACAAACGGTGCATATATCTCACCATATCCTTCTTATCTACATCCACGTGCGATATAATCCCCATGGATAGCCTACTAAGGGCATCCGCTACAATATTCGCCTTGCTCGGGTGATAAAGAACGCTCATATCATAATCCTTGAGTTGTTCCAACCACCTCATTTGCCTCAAGTTTAAGATCCCTTTGCATGAACACATATTGCAAACTTTATGATCAATGAAAACCTCCACGTGGACTCCATACAAGTAATGTCTCCAAAAAGCAAACACCACCGCCGCCAACTCAAGATCATGGATCAGATAATTTTGCTCATGAACCTTTAATTGCCGAGACGCATAAGCTATCACCTTACCTTGTTGCATGAGCACACACCCCAATCCAATGTGCAAAGCATCGCAATATACCACAAACCCCTCTAGTCCATTTGGCAGAGTCAAAATGGGAGCTGATGTAAGTCGGTCCTTCAAAGTCTGAAAGCTCTTCTCACACACATTCTACCACACAAAGTTAGCCTTCTTTTGGGTCAACTTAGTCAACAGGGACACAATAGAGGAGAATCCCTCAACAAACCTCCGATAATAACTGGCCAACCCTAGGAAACTCTGGATATCAGAAGGAGTCAACGGTCTAGGCCAATTCTTTATGACTTTGGTTTTCTTAGAATCAAATTTAATACCATTGTCGGACACCACGTGACCAAGAAAAGCGACTTCCCCTAACCAAAACTCACACTTACTAAATTCAGCGAATAACCATTTCTCCCTTAATGTTTGAAGCACCAACCTTAAATGGTCCACATGCTCCTACTCATTTCGGGAGTAAATCAGGATATCATTGATAAAGACCACTACAAAGTTGTCAAGAAATAGTTTAAACACCTGATTCATGAGATCCATAAATACCATCAGTGAATTGGTCAAACTAAATGACATCACCACAAATTCAAAATGCCCATAATGAGTCCAGAAAGCTGTCTTAGGAATATCACATTCCTTTACCTTCAACTGATGGTAGCCTGAACGAAGATCTATCTTAGAGAAGTGTGTAGCCCCTTGAAGTTGATCAAATAAATCATCTATTTTGGGAAATGTATACTTATTCTTTTTGGTCACATTGTTCAACTACCGGTAGTTAATGCACATTCAGAGTGACCCATCCTTCTTTCTTACAAACAACATAGGAGCAACCCAAGGTGAAATACTCGGCCTAATATAGCCCTTCTCTAACAAATCTTTCAACTGATCCTTCAACTCCTTTAGTTCAGCCGGAGCCATACGGTAAGGAGGAATGGATATAAATTAAGTATCCAGAAGGAGATCTATGCCAAAATCCATTTCTCTATCAAGAGGAATATCGGGCAAGTCATCGGGAAATTCATTAACCACCGAAATCGATTCAAGGACAGGCGACTCGACCTTCACATCTCTAACCCTCACAATATGGTATATGCATCCCTTACAAATCATTCTCCGGGCCTTTATGTAGGAAATAAACCGACCTTTAACCATGGAGTCACTACCGTTCCATTCCAAAATAGGTTCATTAGGAATCTCGAATCTGACTTGCCTAGTCCTATAATAGACCGAGGCATATGATGCATGCCACCAATCCATCCCAAGAATAATATTGAAATCATACATCTCAAGCTCTACCAGGTCACCGGGAAAGACTTTATACAAAACCAAAATAAGACAACCCCGATACACCTTACAAGTACAACAGACTCACCCATGAGAGAATAAACAGAGTAAGGTTCTCTCAAAGTCTCAGGACTCAAACCAAACTTAACAACCAACAGAGGAGTCACAAAAGATAAATTTGCACTTGATCAAGTAAAGCATAAGCATCAAAATCAAAGACTTTTAACGTACTAGTCACCACATCCGGAGCTTCATCCACCTCCTGTCAGGCATGAAGAGCATAAAACCTATTATTCTTGGGGGCACCACCAACTTGAGCTTTTGGCTGTCCTTAACCTCCTGGAGCCACCTGTTCTTTCTTTGAGTTTCTCGAGCAATCAACAACCTTGTGGGTCATACTTTCACACCCAAAGCAAGCACCCGAAACCTTCCTACATTCACCAAAATAGTTCCCTCCACACTGGCCACAATGGGGAGGCCATGGACCACCCCTAACTTATGCCTTAGGAGGAGTCACGTTTGGGTTACCAAAATTCGTATTCGAACCTTGGCCCTGTTGGAAACGACCAATTCCACCACCAATCCTAGAGTTGGAGAACCCACTATCAAACCGGGCACTTTGGGAGTCATTCACCCTTCTCTCCTTGAGTTTCTCTCCCTCGATCTGTTCAACATAAGTCATGAGCCTGGAGATGTTCATTTCCCGAATGAGCATGGCGGTGCGACATTCCTTTACCACTAAATCAGAAACCCCAAAAATAAACATGAGCATCCTTGAACAAGGATTCACCACTGGAGAGGGAGCATACTTTGAGAGCTTGGTGAACTTTAGGGAATGGTCCCTCATAGACATGCTTCCTTGCTTGAGATTAATAAATTTAGTCATCTTAGCTTCTCGAATTTTAAGAGGGAAGAAACGGTCTAGAAAAGCATACTTGAATTCCTTCCAATCAACCTTAGTACCTGTGACCCTCTCGACCAACCACTGGTTATACCATACCTGGGATACATTCTTCAATTGATAAGCAGACAACTCATCCTTCTCCTCATAACTGACACCCATAACATTCAACACCTTCATGAGCTCATCAATAAACTCCTTGGCATCCTCATCAGCCTTCGAACCAAAGAACTATAGAGGATTCATCCAGGTGAAGTCTCTCACCCTAGAGGCTAGAGAGCCACCATTTGTGGAATTAGTTGGTTGGGCTTGATTAGCCACCACTGGGCTAGCATAGCAACCATATTCCAAAACTTAGCATGAGTCACTTGTTATTCCACAGGCTCACGAGGGGCTTGTTCCTCATAGACCAGAGCCTGTCTGGAGAGGGGAGCTTTTCGGGGAGGCATCTTCTAAAAGATTAACAAAAACACCAATAGTTCAGAAAAACTTCATAAAACCGTTCACAGCACGACACAAGGGACAATGAAGTGAGACAATTCCTAAAACGTCATCATAGCCCCTTGTTCATAGGTATGGCGTGCATCACACTCCTGAACAAGACTCTAATTGATACGGCATGTTGGATTCCGAGCATCATCACAAGCCTAGTGCTCTGATACCATCTTTGTCATGACCCGTGTATAAGGCCTAGACGTGACATAGCGAAGGAGAATCTGAGAGTCCTTGATTAAGAAATCATAGAATCATCATACACATCATTGGTTCGAAAGTGTGTAACATAATAGTAAACACGTAAGTCTAAGGGATTCCAAGGCTTTGGACTCAAGTTATGGGTATGTTGTTGGGAATGGGATGAGCATGGATAACATAACACATAGCAATTACGTTGTAAGGACGAGTAAGTAGGACTCAAGCTATGGGGACATAGGCGGGTCTTGGGACCTTCCACATAAGCACATTCTCATCCAATCCATCTCAATAGCATAAGCATAACCATAAAAACAATACGCAAAGCGTCATAGGATATTAAATAGGAATATACTATAGTGTACAATAGAATATGATATGTCCAACACATGCCTCTACATAGGTTAAGACGGGGGCCACGACATAACCCAGGCTCACTCTCAAGTCATAAGGTAGATAAAATATAATGAAACATAAGCTAGAAGAAGGTTGTAACAACCCAAAAATTTTCAAAAACTCCTTATGGTAGGTCTTTTATTATGTACTACTTGTCATGGTTGAGTTTTGGTAGCAACGGGTTGAGTTTAAGTGGCCGAACGCAAAATGGATCATTTGTGGCCTAGAGAGGCTGTTTGGACAGTAGACTTTGAACTTGCATAAATTTTGATGCGGGTTGAACCATGTGGGATTAAATATATCAAATTTAATATCTTTGGTTTAGCCTCGCAATGCAATTAGTTTCACTTAATTTTGAGTTCGTATGAGAGTTATGGCCTAAACAGTGGGATTGCCTAAAATTCGGAAGACAATGGAGATAGGCCCTGAAAAGGGCCCAAGGAAAGGGCCACGAACCGTGATCTTTGGAACGGTGAGTGTGGGGTTCCATTTAAAGGTCCAGAGAGCTAGGGGTGTCCAGGAATCACCCCAAGACACAAGTCATAAGCCACGGACTACCCCATGGTCTGTGAGCCATTTGACGGTCCGTGAAGTGGCTCATCAAGTGGGGCAGTGGCTTGGCTTGGCTTGGGAGTTGATTCTTGGGCCAAGTGTAGATCCATGGACCAGTACACGGTCCGTGTGAAGCCACGCGGTCTGTGAAATCTCTCGTCAAGTAGTCCAGAAAGTCCTCTGAGAGTTCGCGTTGAAAATTTGGCTCCTGAGGACAACTTTTCCTTACATAGATTGGCCTTATGGTTGGAAATAAATAACTAGTATGGATGAAAAATGTCACCAGGAAATTAAAATCACTCTTGTTCACTGGGTAAAACCTGAGGACCAATGATTTAAATTAAACACTGATGGCAGTGCCTTAGGTAATCCAGGATCAATAGGGGCAGGGGGAGTACTTAGGGATAAGAAAGGTAATCTAGTCCTAGCATATGCATACCCATTAGGACAAGGTACTAATCAACTAGCATAGGCCCAAGCAGCAGTCATAGGCCTAGAATGGTGTGTTCAGAAGGGAATCACCAAAGTCCAACTAGAAGTTGATGCAGAGATGCTTTGCTCCTGGATTAACAACACAACAAAAACCCTTGGAGGATACAGAGTCAACTGGATAGAATCCATTACTTCAGAGCTCCAATTTTGGAATTTAAATGTAACCACATTCTGAGAGAAGCAAATCAAGTGGCAGATTGCTTAGCTAAGTTCAGCCAACAAATTACAAGACCTTATGTTTTTCATGAACTTAACCAAATGCCTAGAGATAGAAGAGGTTACTTCAGAATGGAAAAGATGCAGGTAGTTACTTTCAGGAGGAAACAGATGAAAAGACTAAGGAAACCACCCTAGAAGACTCAACTCACCAACTCAAAAAGATGGCATCCCAGTGATCAATACTCTCCAACAATTTCAGCAGGATAGACTATAGGACTAGTCTTAGGTATTTATATTCTGTCTAAATTGTAAGGGGAGAGTCTCCCTTGTTTATTGCTTTCCTAGATTATTATAACGAGAGAAGTCCTCTCTTAGGATTTTCTTGGTTTGCCTCTACAAATATGAGCTCATGGCCAGTCTAATTTGGTAAGTCATAGAGTATCATCTTAGGGAGGAGGTAAGGTCTATGTCCCCCTCCTTGTACTTTGCTTTTCTATTTATTTATATTAAAGCCTGGGGGTGATGCTCATCCCCTGACCTTCCATAGGGTCTTAAATTTAAAAAAAGGTCTCCTACATTCACTTTGGGAATTCTAAAATCCTCTTGGCATCTATTGAAGAAAGCTTGAAGAATTTGGGGAAGACAACCTTGACTAAGTTTGACCTTATGATTTGTTGGTGAAATTAAGGTATGTGGGACTTGATTCAAGGATTCTCTTTCATCCTTGAAGACCCAATGAACCCTAACTCTTTAAATTTTATTTTAAGTTTTCAATTAAGTTATGGGTTCTTCCAATATTGTTGTAGATTAGTGTTGGGACTTGAGT
>JBCEWC010016350.1:0-13176 GCA_038996855.1 Solanum aculeatissimum | reverse complement strand
ATATGGTATCTATAAATAGGGTCTCAATGTAATAATGTAGACACAATTCAATAATATTTTTTTCCATATTTCTCACAATAACTATGTCATCAACATACACTATCAAATACATGCACAAATCTGGAGTAGAGTGACAATAGAACATAGAATGATCAGCTGCACTTCTTACTATGCCAAACTCCTAAATAACCTTGCTAAACATCCCAAACCATGCTCGAGGTGATTGCTTTAGGCCATAGAGTACTCGTCGAGATCTCCATGAAGAAAGGCGTTTTTAATATCCAACTGATGGAGAGACTAATGACGAACAATAACCATATATAAAAAAGCGAAATGAAGCAATCTTGGCCACGGGAGAGGAGGTATCACCATAGTTAAGACCAAAATTTTGTGTATAATCCTTGGTCACTAGTTGAGCGATTAGGCAATCAATTTGTCCATCGGGGCCAACCTTCACTGTATATACCCAACAACAACTAACTGTAGATTTATCTGAAGGTAGAGGAACAAGCTCCCAAGTACCACGAGAGTGTAAGGCAAACATCTCCTCAATGATAACTTGTTGCCAGCCTGAATAAGAAAGAGCTTCACCTGTAGTCTTAGGAATAAACACCGATGATATTGATGATACAAAGGCAGAATGGATCGGTGACAAACGATGAAAGCTTGAACAAGTATATATAGGATGAGGATAGCGAGTAGATCGATTACCATGTAAAATAGGCCTTGGGCCTATCTCACACTCCAAAAGCTAGCTCAAAGGAGGAGGATTGTCCAAACCTTATAAGGAGTCCACCCATTTCATTAATCACCAATGTGAGACTTTTGTCATTCTTCAACATCCCACCTCACGCCTAGTGCTTAGCCATCTGGTGCATGGGCAATTTTGATTTTGGGGCCCAACATTTGGTGAGATGGGTCCTGCTCTGATGCCATGTGAGAGGACAAGAATTTGAGAGAGAAGTCAGCTTGATTATTTCCACAAGCTATTGGGGTTTAAGTAGCTAAGCTACATGTCCTAAGAAAAGAAAGGAAATCAATACAAATCAATACCTAATCAATACAAATCAGTACCTTATTAAAAGAGTAAATCAAGCTACCTACTATATTTATGCATATGCTGTAGAATATTCCTAGGATTCTAATAGTCTCCAAAAACATGTATAACTCAGTCAACCTTGGAACCTCTCAGTCATTCAAAGGTCTTCTGTGTATCAAGTCCTATCCCTGATGGTTCCACATCTCAGCTGCCGTTTTGTATTGATGTTGGCTAGAGCAAAGATTTCAGGGAATGGCGCTTATAAGCTAGTAGAACCTATCCAATTGTCTGTCCAAAAAAAGAGTTTTGTTGCCATTGAAACCTTGACATCAGACTCACTTTTAAGGGAAGGCCAGTAGGACCTAATGGATCTCTAGAGACTTGCACCATAAGGGGTAGTAACTTCTTTAGTAACCCAATTATCCAGCTCCCCATATCTTGTTTTGATAACACTACTTTAGAGATTTGGGGATCCTGAGAGTACCTACACAGCCATTTCATTTTTAGAGCTTTACTCCAATTCTTGAGGTTTTTGATACCTAACCGAACTTGACTTTTCCTTCTAATAAGATTTTTCTATTTGCAAGATGGAAACCTCTTCTTTCTTTATTACCTCGCCAAAGGAAAGATCTGCTGAATTTATCCCGCCTATGAATAGCAGCCTGAGGGATATGGAATAGAGACATCATATATGTTGGTAAAGCATCTAAAATAGAGTTTTTTCCAAGTAAGTCTGCATCACAATAATAAATGTTGTGATCTCCATCTGGACAACTTCTTCTCACACTTCTCCAACATTGGATTCCGGATTTCCTTGGATTTTGATTTTGCGCCCATAAGGCATGCCAAGATATATTGAAGGCAAGGTACCCAGTACACCACCCATAATCTGTGTCAGATGCTCCATATAGGTACCAAATTAATTGGATTAAGGTGGCTCTTATTCCAGTTAACGTGAAGCCTAGATCTGCCTTCAGGAAAACCAAAATTAATCTCAAAGACAGCAATTATTCCTCTTCCGCATCACATAAACTTAGAGTATCATCAACATATTGTAGATGATTGATCTCTAGACTATTTTCTTTGTGTTTCTGGCAACTTCAAAATCCTGACTCTTTCCATTTATCTTAGCATACTTAAGCATGTTGTTAAGACCCTCCACTGCTATAATAAATAAGAAAGGGATAGGGGATCCCCTTGTCTTATTTCTTTATGTGCACTGATAAATCCTTCTGCTGTCCCATTAATAGGATGGGAAATTTCAAAGTTGAGATGCAGAATTTCTCCCAATTATCGACTTTTGGCTCAGTTTTCTGAGGATGAACTCTAGTTGACACGGTCATATGCTTTCTCAATATCAAGTTTGCATAGGATGTCGGGCTTCCTTTATGGAGATTGATTTCAGACCATATTCCTGTAGCTTTTCTATGTGGTTACTGGCAACATACTAAATCATATTTTAAATTCGAGAATTTGTGGTTAAACTCCTGAAGGTTTTGTTGATATAATCAGAAATTTGTGTTCTTCCTTTGCCCTTTCTGGAAACCAAAGTACATTCTGGCTTGTAAACTTAAAGCTCTCAATGGTAAACTCAAAGAATGGAGCAGGGGAACTTGAGGCTTCAAAAATCTAAATTGTTGAGTAAATTGGCTGATATTGGAAAGCAGACAATTGACAGAGGAGGAAATTGTAAAGAAAGCTACTGCCTTCATGGAATATGAAGAATGCCTTAAGAATGAAGAGGTGACCTGGAGACAGAGATCTAGAGCCTCAAAGAGGGGACAGGAACACCAAGTGTTTCCACCAAACTGCTTATGCCCATAAGAGATACAACTGTATTGATCAAATTATGGTACAAGAAGAGACTATGAGAGTATAGTTGAACCTGACAAAATCAAGGGGAGATCATTTCTTTCTACGAGAAACTTTATATTCCCTCTGTCCCATTTTATGTGGAATCTTTTCCTTTTCGGTCCGTTCAAAAGAATGTCATCTTACTTTAATTGGAAACAATTTAACTTTAAAATTCCCTTTTTATACTTAATGAAATAATTCTCAGCCACATAAATATCTAAGAATTATTTTACACCACAAGTTTTAAAAGTTTTCCTTTTTTTTAAAATACCGTGCCAAGTCAAAGGGTGCCACATAAAATGGGACGGAGGGAGTACAAAAACAGAAGAATGGAGACCTAGTGAAAATCTTAGCAATCACCCTTCAATTTCAGAGAATGAAAAAGAGGCCCTGCAAGATAAATTTTATGAACAGGAAGTGTGTGAATGTTTGAAGAAGTGCAATAGATAAAGACTCCAGCTCTGATGGTTGTATAATGGGACTCTATTTGAATGTTGGGATGTGCTTAAACAAGAGATTGAAGGCTTTTCATAATTTCCACTCCCAGGAAATGTTTGAAAAGAATTTCAATGCAACTTATATTGCCTTGATTCCCAGGAAGATGGAGGCAAAGGAGCTTAAAAGATTTCAGACTTTGTCAGCTTTATAGGAAGATTCTATAAACTGATATCTAAGGTTCTGACTAAGAGACTGAAAATGGTGGTGGATTCCCCACAGATGACCTTTATTAGAGATGGACAGATAATGGATGTTGTGTTGATAGCTAATTAAGCGATTGATCCGACAATATCTTGGAGAGTAGACTGCTTTTTTCATGTTGCTTAACAGATCATTCCATTCTGCAGAAACCAAGATTCTCTCTATTCTGGAGGCAATGGTATGATTATCCCCTTTAAACCAAGTATAAGAGCCACCTTCAAGATAAAGGTCAATAAGTTCCATGTCCTCTACGAAATCTAAAAATTCCACCATAGCGGATGATCTCCCGACTCCTGGTACAGTTCCTTTTTTCGGAAGGATGTCTGCATATGTCGAAATCACCACAAACGGCCCAAGGGCCTTCCATATATCAACAACACTTAATTCCTCCCATACCATTCTCCTTTCCACTTTACTGTTGGAAGCATATACTTCAATAATGTGACGGTCAAAATAGCCTCAAATTTACATGCTAAGGTGTATGCTCCAATCTGCACAATCGCCCCTTTCCATGTGCTAGAATTCCACCTCTAGTACCAATTGCTTCCAACTTGCACTTCTAATCCATGTCCCACCCAAATTTGTTCGACTATTTTCTGCACATTCCCTTCTCCTATTCTTAACTCCTCACTATTCTCCTTTTCCCCAAATCATTTAATCCCTTGTCATTCCATGACACTCTTTTGAGCTTCATGGTCACTGTTTCCTCTTTCCCTTTTTTCTAGTGCCTCTACTTTTGAATTTGACATCAAAAGTTATTAAATTCTTCAATTCTTGTGTGCCTTTGAACCTGGATTTTTTGATGTCCATTTCCAGTTCATTCTTTTTGCTTGCCTACATCCATCAATCTGCATGAGAAGTTCAAGTGCTACCTCTTCATGGCAACTCCAAACATCTTTGCTTAGTTTAGATTTTGGAGGACCTGTGAGGATGCATCCATCTCCTTATCAAGTAAAGAGTCTCGATGTTGAGTTAGAAGAGGTTCAACATCCTGCATTTCCCACCTTTCCCCATTCAGAACTGGTTCCAATTGTTATTGTTGGATCCCAGAATTTTTATAGCACTCTTCTCCCCTGTTTCTCGAAATCAGGCCCATCGGTGTTGGTCAAACAAAGAGAAGTGTGTCGTTTCCCCTCTGGCTCTCTCTAATAATTTGTGGCTATGAAATTACTGCCCCCCCGCGCTCCTTGAGGTTTCCTGTTGCATGCAGGAGTTTGCCATGATCAAGGAAGCTGCTGGACATAGTTCGTCTAGTAACAACAACATACCCAGTGGAATCCCACAAGTGGGGTCTGGGGAGGGTAAAAATGTACACAGACCTTACCACTACCTCATAGAGGTAAAGAGGTTGTTTCCTAGGAACCCTCGTCTAAAAAACCCATAAGCAGAATAGACTAGATACGGAAACAGAGAAAGGAAAGGAAAAACAAGGAAGAACGACTAATAACGAAAACAATGATAGAAGGTAGATACAATAAATTTAGATACAATAAATTTAACAAATATAAGACGGATAATGACACCACAGGATAATAAAGACCGAACTAAACCTACTAATCTATCCCTACTAGCCTGCTACTCTAATACGCGCCCTCCACTCTTTTCTATCTAAGGTCATGTCCTCGGTGAGATTAAGTGTCGTCATATCTTGTCTGATCACTTCCCCCCAATACTTCTTTGGTCTACGTCTACTTCTCCGTGTAGTCCCTAAATCCAACTTTTCGCACCTCCTAACAGGAGCATCGTTACTTCTCCTCTGCACATGTCCAAACCATCGCAGTTTCACTTTCCTCATCTTGTCAGCCACAAGGGCCACCTCTAATTTCTCCCGCATGGTTTCATTCCTAATCTTATCACTTCTGGTATGTTCACACATCCATCTCAACATCATCTCCGCGACCTGCATCTTTTGAACATGTGAGTTTTTGATTGGCCAATACTCCACCCCATACAATAAAGATGGTCTAACTACCATCCTGTAAAACTTACCTTTAAGTTTAGGTGGTATCTTCCTATCATACAATACTCCAGAGACAAGCCTTCATTTCGTCCACAAATAGCATACACCATGGAACCTCCTCTTGAATAGACTGTGTCAGCTCATCCATCACTAAGGCAAAAAGAAAAGGGCTCAACGCAGATCCTTGATGAAGTCCCATCTCGACATAGTTCGTCTAGTAGAACCTTAAAAGATCTGTGGGCTGAGAATCAATATTATTGAAAGGGAAAAAGAGCCCGATACACCCCTCAACTTTGCGATTTAGAGTTGATATACCCTCGTTAAGTGGCTCACATATACCCTTACCGTTCGGGAAGATGGTTTAGAACACACTTCAACTATGGAGGAGGTTGTTGTTACACACTCGAACTTTGTGAAAGTCCTATATCACTTCTAAAGTATTTTTCTTTTACTGAAACTACTAAACCCCTAACTGCGTAGGTGGCAAAGAAAGTGTAATACACTCTCCTCGAGAGAGTAAGAGTAGAAAAAATGCTAAAATTTCATTTTTCATAATTTATTTAATTAATTCATCTGTTACTTCTTTCTCTTTTTTTTCTCTCTGTCTTTCTTATCTTCTCCCCTGCTATTATTGCAGTCACCGGAGTTTTTTTTTTTCCATGCGATTGCCTCAACTTTGAACTTTTAATTGATGGAGAATTGCATTAGAAAAATAAGTTGTTCTACAAAAACTAAAAAGCCCAATTGGGTATTATGTAATACTTTTCTTCTAATCTTCTTTTTTTCTCAGGAATCACTCTCTTAATTTTTTAATACTATCAAAACTATTCCAGATTATAAACTAATCACACTCACGAAAAAAAAATTCCATCACCGCAAAAACTAATTAACTGTCCTAAAAAGAAGACTACATACTGCTATATGCAGAACCCAAGAAAAGTATAGAACATTGAAACAAAAAAGGAAAAAGGGAAAGATTAGTAAGCAAAAAAATTTTAAAAAAAACATGAAATTTACATGTGGCGGCTCTTGCGTATCACCCCTAAACACATTTGGTTGTGACATATTAAATGTGTGTATATTCTATTTTAAATTAGTTCAGAGGGGTCATATGACTTTCGCAAAGTTGAAGTGTGTAATAACAATTTCGTCCATAGTTGGAGTGTGTTTTGAACCATTTTCCCTTACCATTACAAAAGTGCCTCATATATATCCCGACCATTACAAAAAGTGGCTCACATACAACATTTCATCTAATGGAAGTGAAAAAATAATTTTAAATTAATTTTTTTGATTTTTTGATTTTAAAAAAATCTATGTATTGGCATATATGATCCTTATTAGGAGTATATTTGATCTTTCTCACACATGATTTTCTTTTACTTCGATTCAACGGCTAATTTGAGTTTTAAATATATCTGTTATCAAAGCTATTCTTATTATTATTTGAGTTTCTTGTTCTTATTTTATTTTTTCATTTAGTTTTTAGTGTAAACATATGAGAAATAAAAAGAAAGAAGTGTGAATGAAAAAGAGAAACAAAAATTAAAACTACTTTTTTTTGGCTATATTATAATCTATTTTTTGTACCTGTTAAAAGAAAATTGGGGCACCTATGATAAGTTTTACAAGAAAATGAGTGAAAAATAAATTTGACCATCAAAATGATAAGCTCAAATTAGCCCTTGTATCAAAGAAGCCAAAAATTCATGTGTGAGAAGGACCAAATATACCGCTATATGGATTTTTTAAAATAAAAACAAATGTTTTTAAAATTAATTTTCACTTCCCTTATACCAAAAGGGTATATCTGGGTCATTTGTGTAACAATAGAGGTATATATAAACCACTATCATAACGAGAGGTATATCAACTAATTTACTCGTATTCTTCTTGGATATATTTCCTATCATGATAACCTTTCTTCCTTGATTCTTGGGTAGGATCTTCAACTGATTGACTAACATTCTTCTCTTTTACTTGCTTCAATGGATCTTCTTTCTTTTGTTAGCTTGTGTCCGCCTTGTTCCTTTTTTAGCAGTCTTGCAAATGCAATCATCAAAACTATTAGGTGCTAACACCTTCTTCCAAACTGAAGCGGACCATCTTTTTATATATGATAAAGTAGGCTTTTTAGACATTGGGTTTCCAAAGGAACCAACAAAATTCTCCTTTCCTATAGCCCTTGTGCTCCTTTTCCTGCGGGAGCAACAAATGATTTTCTTACTATTTCACTACTAATAGGTGTTTCACATGTGCTTGTTGCCATTTACCCTCAACCACTTTTGCAAAAGGGACATTAGTGTCAAAAGTTCTGTGTGTGGCCTTAATAGTTGGCTGAGGAAACCATTTAATAAAACTTGAAGAGTCTCACATCAGGGTCAAAGAGATGGGTGGTCTCTTTATATGGTTTGGGCCTAAGTTGCTCGGACTCGGGTGCGGGTGTCCGATACGAGTGCGGATCCTTCATGATCTAATTTTTAAAATTCGAGGATATGGATCCATGTATGGATACGGGTCCGGGGATTCACCTAAAAATAATCAAAATATCTAAAAATAGAGTGATAAAACCTAAATTATGATATATTATGCGGAGAACTTAAAGAGAATCTTGGAAGGAGATTAAAGAAAAAGGCGTGACATAGAAATTTCTATATAAAAGGTGTTCCATTTTTTTCAATTTCACCTTAGCTTTTGTATTGATTACAGAAATCATTAAAATTGTCCAAACTTTCCCATCAATTTTGGTCAAAGTACCCGAAACCGGTTGACCAAATCGGACACGGATCCCACACCCACGTCGTGTCGACATGGGTGCAGCACCAAAAGTGAAGAGTCCGAGCAACTTAGGTTTGGGCAATCACCTCCTCTTGAGCTAACTTTTGGGGCTGAGTTAGACCCAAGATCCATTTTTTATATGGTATTAGAGTAAGACCCGTCCCAATTCAAATTTCCCGATGTTAGGCTCCTGCTAAAGTCATGAAGACTTTGTCAGGTCAATGATCTTGAAGTCATGTCAAATTTAATTCTGGAGGTGACTTTGCTGTGCATGACATATGATCCCAAAGACAAGTTGGCATGTCTTGGCTCAACTAACAGTTTCAATCATCAACTAGAAGTCTTCGTAAGTTTAAATAGTCAACTGGAAGTACATGCAACAAACCAAATCAGCGTCCAGATACTGTCACAAATTCCTGCAAAAATCATGTAGGTCTTTATTCAGAATTTATTCTCAAATGCAATCTCTTGGAATTTATGCAGACTTAGTTGTCACGTCCTTAGTCTTCAACTAAGCGCACGCGCTGTGTTGCATAGAAAAGTTCAGCTATGCAGCCAGTCAAGGGGATCAAGAAAGGAGAGATGACATTCATGGCAACCATAGCAAGTTTGGAAGAAGACAGTGATACACGAGACGTTGTTGCCTTGCATAGAGAAGTTGCTCCAGGAAGACAAAGTTGGTCTACTCGACGAGCTACCTAGGCACTTGCTTCCTAGGCGTGAGGTGGATCACAAGTTTGAGTTGGAGCCAAGGGCTAAGCCACCCACATTAGCTCCTTATCTCATGGCACCACCTGGGTCGGAGAAGCTTAGGAAGCAAGTCGTCACATTCACCCATCTAAGGCACCCTTTAGCGCACCAATGTTGTTCTAAAAGAATAAGGAGGATGGATCTTTGCATTTATGCATAGACTACTGGGTGCTTAATAAGGTTGCTGTAAAGAACAAGTACTTTATCACGCTTATCGTGGATTTATTTGATAGACTTGGACAAGCTAGGTACTTTTACCAAGGTGGATCAAGGGTTTGGACCCAGGTTTGGATTGTGGTAGCGGACGAACCGAAGCCAACATGTGTGGCGATTTTGGAACCTTTGAGGGTTGGTGATGCCCTTCGGCTTAACCAACCCACCTACTACATTTTGCACCTCATAAACAAGATTTTCCATCCTTACCTCGATCAATTCGTGGTAGTCTACTTGGACGACTTACAAAGGCCCATTTAAAGTGTGCTTAAACCTTGAACTGAAGCTCAAAATGTGTTGAGCGCTTCACCTCACATATGCTTCAGTCTCGTCATCAAGATTTTAAGCCATACTTTTCCTTGCTAATGAGCCTTTTCTGAAGATACGGAACTAAACAATTGATATTTCACTTCGTTGTCTTTTTAAGTTTCTTTGTTCATATATGTCATTCATGCTTATAATTATTAGTCTTGCACTAAACATATATATGCATTTTTTTTCTCCCTTTGTGCCTTTTTCAATAAAATCCACATTTTATTTGTGCTTAAAACCCCCAATGGACCTTAGACCTTGTTTGCACTTTTTGCTTTGATGCGCTTTTTGCTTTGATTACACCGACAACATAGTCACCTACAACGACACCTCGGAGGAGCACAGGGAGAATTAAAGAAAGGTTTTCCAAGTCTTGCGGGAGGGAGGAATGTGAGTTTGCAAAATCAAAGATGGGCTTTTAGGGCCATGTCGTTCGTAATGGTGAGCAACACATGGATGAAACTAAGGTACGGGTTATCCAAGAATGGAAAGCACCGACGAAGGTAACCGATACTATCATTGATTACCCGTCTAGGCAAAAACAAGGGAAGAGAGCCACAACTATGTTCCTCGTCCATAGGAAGGTGCAATCATCGGTGGAGGCCGCATGGGAGCAATATCAAGACTTGTGTCAATTCAAAGACAAGATTTGAGAATTCATGCAATAACATTGCACTGTGGTCATTGTAACATCAGGTGGGAGAGTATCATGAACTGCCATGTCATCACACCACATAGGCGTCATTTGACACATTTTCCATGTGGGAGGCTTCCATAAGAAAGAAATTGGCATTGTATTCCAGAACCATGGAGAGTTCCCTTGGGAAGACTCTAGATTCCTATGGATTGTCTAAAAAACTTTCTTTGAAGGCCTTTTAGAATATTCTATGTATGTAAAGAATTGTAGAGAGAGGAACCTACTTGTAAATATGGAAGGACTTGTGTGACAATTATTATTGATTCATTAGTCCCTAGATGACTAGTATATATATGTGTGTGTGTATATATATATATAGGGGACCATTCATTTCTAAAACCATCAAGCGAACAATACAAGTTCTCTGTACTACAAAGTTCTCATTGGCAATGTTCTTGTATTCTTTCTACAATTATCTTAGCATTTCCTAGTGCATTAAGCCAACTAAGCAAAACAAGATCACGAGCAAGTTTTGCAAGAGCGTGAATGAGTTGTCAAATGCCAGTCCAAGTCAATGGAAAACAGGTTAAAAATTGTACTAACAAGACAAACCTATTTCCAACTAGTAGATATTACCGAGGAGGATCTTTTTCAGCCATTGTGTCCTATTTTTAGCTAAGTCCACGTTAGTCCTAAAATTGTTGGTCTTTTGAGACTTCCTTCTGTGATTTTAGATATACCTCGTCATTTTTTGACACCTTCACTTACTCTAGTTACACCTGTATAAATTGGTGCATCAGTATGTCAATGCAAAACATGGTCAAACCATCTCAAGTGACCCAATCAAAGAAAAAGGGAAGAAGAGAATGCTTAATACAAGAATGAGCGACTCCCAATACCTTTGTAAGAAATATGAGAGAAAAATATATTATTGACTTGTGTATTTACATTACAACATAAAGACCCTATTTATAGATACTACAATCTAATCCACGTCCAACTAGGAAACAACATACTATTTCTATTCCAATTCTAAATAGGACTCAATTTTATTTCTATTCTAATACTCCCCCTCAGGGGTTGGCCTGGTGGTAATTGACTTGAGCCTTGGGGTTTGCTCCCTTTCAAGGTCTCAAGTTCGAAACCCACTGGGTGCAAACAATTTCTAAGGGCCATCGGACTGGGTAAAACCTGAATTAACCGTGGTGCATTTGCGGGAAACTCCTTGCCGAGGGCCTGTGCACCCCCGAGATCAGTCGGGTCTCTAAGAGACTCGGACACCCGGTGCAAATCAAAAAAAGAAGAAGTTGGTGCATACAAATCATAAGCACCTAGCTTGTTACAGATATAATTAATACGATGACCAGTGAGATAATTTAACTTCCCCACCAGTCGTCTATACCTTTTAGGATTACTGAGTGGCTCCCCCTGTCCTGGAAGCAGTTTGACATTCGGATCCATAGGAGTGTCAATGGGTCTACTTCCCATCATCCCTGTCTCCTCAAGAATGTCTAAGACATACTTGCGTTGAGAAATAACAATACCTGATTCAGACTGAGCAACCTCAATACCTAGAAAATACTTTAATTTGCCAAGATCTTTAGTTTGAAAATGCTGAAAGAGATGTTGCTTCAAACTAGTAATACTATCTTTATCACTGCCAGTGATAACAATATCATCGACATAAACAACCAAATAAATACATAAATTTGCTGCAGAATGTCGATAAAATACAGAGTGACCAGCTTCACTACGAGTTATGCCTAACTCCTGAATTACTGTGCTTAACTTCCCAAACCAGGCTCAAGGAGACTGTTTCAGACCATAGAGTGACTTGCGCAATCGACATACAAGTCTACTAGACTCCCTCTGAGCAACAAAACCAGGTGGTTGCTCCATATAGACTTCTTTCGCAAGATCACCATGTAGAAAAGCATTCTTAACGTCCAACTGATGAAGTGGCCAATGGAACGACAACCATAGACAGAAGAATACAAACAAATGCCATTTTAGCCACGGGAGAAAACATATCACTAAAATCTAGCCCAAATATCTGAGTATATCCTTTGGCAACAAGGGGAGCCTTAAGTCAATCAATCTGACCATCTGCACCAACTTTTACTGCATAAACCCAACGGCAACCCACAGTGGATTTACTTGCAGGAAGGGAGACAAGTTCCCAAGTACCACTTGTATGTAAAGCAGACATTTCATCAATCATAGCCTGCCTCCATCCCGAATGAGAAAGTGCCTCACCTGTAGTCTTAGGAATGGAAATAGAGGACAAAGACGATACAAAAGCATAATAGGATGATGTGAGACAATGATAACTCAAGAAAGTATAATGTGGGTTAGCATTTCGAGTAGACTGTATACCTTTTTGAAGTGTACTCGATTGGCCAGGAGCAGGCAAGTCCGCAGTAGGAGCAGGGTCTGGCGCATGACATGAATCATCTGGAACTGGTGTTGGACGTGGACAACGATTATAAGTCAAGAGAGGTTTGCTGGGTTTTGTCAGAGGAGGCACTACAATTAGAGATTCCTCAAAAGTCGGTACAGGTAGGACCTGAGGTAGAGATAAGGCCTCGGAGATATCAAGACGATCAGATGATGTATAGTAAGGTTGAGATTCAAAGAATGTGACATCAACGAACATAATCGATTAAGGTCGAGAGAATAACAACGATACCCTTTTTGAACTCGAGAGTAACCAAGAAAGACACATTTAAGAGCACGAGGGGCTAATTTATCTTTTCCTGGAGCTAAGTTATGAATAAAACATGTGCTCCCAAAGACACGAGGAGGTATAGGATGGAGATGTGACAAAGGAAACAAGATGGAATGTGGAACTTGATTTTGAATAGAAGATGAGGGCATTCTATTAATTAAATAACAAGATGCAAGGACAACATCGCCCCAAAAACGCAGCGGAAC
>JBCEWC010016349.1:0-13176 GCA_038996855.1 Solanum aculeatissimum | reverse complement strand
AGATAAAATAATAATATTTAATTTAATTTTAAAAATAAATATTTAAGTACTAAAATGGTATATAACTTAGGTTTGGTCAAAAATTAGGTGCTCATAACTTTCATGTCAAACTTCATGCATCAGAGTAGCTCCATACTTGCCATATCATATCATATTGTTGTAAACACCATGGTTGCTCAAAGATCCATATCATAGACATTATATGATCACATTCTTGTCATAACTCATACTTGTTCAAAACAAAGTTATAAGCATAGTTGGGACTTAGCCCACATCATAACCTTCATGAAAATTCATGATCATGCATGCAAATGCCATGAGTGACAATGAGAATAACATGGCTACTAGAATTCATACTTTAAATTCAATTAAAGAGTATTCCATAAGAAATTCAAGTGAATCAACATTTAAATCATCATTAAAACACTACCAATGCATAGTTCAAGAGTAAAGGGGCATGCACAATTTGACCTTTATCAATTCAAATGAAATTTCATAGAATCCAAACATAAATTAACTTTAAATCACATAATTTCTACATCCCACAACTCAATTCAATTCAATATGTCAAAATTTAAAGAACCTAATATTAAAGAAAGCTTAAATTTATAATTTAAAGAAAAGAGTTCATGGGTCTTCATGGATGAAAGGGAATATATGAATCAATCCCACATACCTTGAAATTAGTCAAGAGAATTGGATATTTTGCAAGAAAGGTGATTTTCCTCAAATTTCTTCAAGCTTTGATCAATGGAGGTCAAAAGGATTGAGAGATTGTTTGGTGAGGATTGTAGAGTGATAGAATGAATTAGAGGAGATAAAGGTTTGATTTAGGGCTGTTAGGAGACCTTAGAAAGGCTAAAACGGACATAGGATTTAACTAAATTACAAATTAACCATGAATGAGACAGACTAGAACACAAAAAAAGGCCTCATGGAGGACACCCAGTGGCCATGAACTGGCTCACGGACTGTGGTACTGTCCGTGAGACCACACTTGGTCTCGTATTTGGCTTAAACACTCGGGGGAATTTCTGGACCAATTCACGAGGGGTCTCATGGACCGTGTAGCTGCACACGGATCGTGTACTGGTCTGTAGAGCATCACTTGGTCCGGAGTCCATCCCTGAGGCTTGGCCAACACTCTGGATCACTTCACGGGACCCCTCACGGACCGTGAAGGCTCACACAGACCGTGAAGTGGTCCGTGGAGTTCCTCTTGGTCCGTGGGCTTGGTCCTAACCCCAAGGAACCCACTAGAGCAACCCACAGGACCCACCACGGACCGTGAACCACCAAATGGTCCATGGTTCCTCACTTAGGCTCCACTCCGAATCTTATTTCCAGCGTACTTCCGAATACGGACAATCTCACTCTAAGGGTCATAACTTCCACGTTCGAACTCCAAATCGAGTAAAACTAGTTGAGTTGTGAAGATAACTCAAAGAGATTAAATTTGATATATAAAAACCCACATAGTCCATCTCGTTCCAAAAGATATGGATATTCAAAGTCCATGGTGTCTAGCCGATCTCACAATCTTCCACCAAAATCATTACTTTGAATTCGACCACTTAAATACAACCCATGACTACCAAAATTCAACCATGACGAACCCAATACTGACCTTGACCAACCATTATGAATTTCAAAAATTTTCAAGTCGTTATATTATCGATGGTTGTGCCAGAGGCCATAATGTTAGAGCAAGTTGGACCCCAAGATAGTCCTCTCAGTCTTCGCCTCTATAGTGGTGCATATTCATTTTCTTTGATCTTGCGTCACTTGTTTGGATGCTCGGTTGACATGTATTGCATTTATTATTCATGCATACTATAATTGTGGTATGATCCTAGTTATGCATTGGTTTATCATTGTGCACAAAGAGTAAGAGTGGTGAAATTGTTTTCTTACTACTGATATGATACTATTTTGGACACATTGTATAGGATGGATGTTTACTTGATTTTTAATAGTTTTGTTGAGATGTGTACCACTTAGACCCATTTACTTTGTACCTGATAATTTGAGGCATCAAGGACGTACTCCTTTTTACTTAAGATTAAGAGAGGCATTTGCGATGACATCATTTTTTATGATTTTACTAGCCAACACATTGACAACCTTTCTACATGGGTTACTGTTATTCCTCAAGTATCACCTACAGAGATGGCTATTATGATAAGTCTTGGTGCAGGCTCAAATAGTGTGTATTCGTGTCTTGAGCCCCCGTGGGTCTTCACGCTGAGGAGATGTTATGCCTGGTGAAGGATGCTACAGGTCCTATCTTGTCACAGGGATGGGGTAGGTTGTACAACACTTATGTTGATGCGGCGAAGTGGTATCATGCATTGCACTCACAAGCATCATCATCCTCAGTATATTGTTTGTTGTGTGGTCCGTTGATAGTATGGGATGCCGATTAGGGTTCTATTTGTGGCTTGTACTGCTGGTGGTATGGGATTGATTTTTTTCCTTATATCCATACTGTTCCATTGTCGGATTGCAGGAATTTGGTTATTATAGTAAGTATGATGGTTTCCTTTGAGTTGAGAGTGTGCCGAAATTGATAATCATGACATGAAATACCATAATTTTGATAATTAAATCAAGAATCAACGATAAGAAGTAAAGAGAACCAAAAGAATGATGAACTTTGGAGTTAAAATCCTAGATTTAATCTTACTAATTGAAATTGTAAATAGGGGATGATGAAGAGTTTAATTCCTCACTATTTTAGTCGTACATACCATAAATTCTCTATTAATCTTGATGAAGAACAGTAACTTGAAGAAGAACAATCACGAAACCCTTTCTTCTTTAAATTTTTGGATTTGTTTTCTTAAATATTCTATGGTGAAGAACTAAGATATCTCTTAGAAACCCGTGACCAGACAAAGAAATTTGGGTTGGAAAGTATGAAATCTATGATGAAGAACTTACCTTGATGAAGAATAATGAAAGAGAACTCTAAGTTGATGTTTTCTTTAAAATTCTTGAATATTAAAGTTTAAGAGTGAAGAAGAGGATTTTAATTATGAAAAATGATTTCCTACATATTTAGGAAAGTTAAAATAACTTCCCAATGGTAAATAGGGTACAACAACCCTAAAAGAATATTAAAAGAGGTGTCATCTCACGAAACCATTGCGGACCTTTGCTAGGTTTGCGCATTCTCCAGTAAAATGATCATAACCTTTTACTCCAAACTCATAATGAGGTAAACTTTGTGGCACTGAAAAGAAGATTCAAGGAACAATACTTTGATAGGAGATGACCCACCTAATGATTTATATTCTAGGAGATATGATCATTTGAAGTTAACCCTCCTATGAGATCATTTATGAACTCAGTCGATAAAAATATTTTGGACTTGTTTTGATGTAAAAGATCTCTTAATGACCCTAAATGTAATCTAATACACTTTAAATACTTAGGAGTTGATCCTAACACAGTATATGTACTTAAGAGTCATCGAGTGTGTTACAAGTGTGCTAATCCATTCTTGACATCAAGTTTTTGATAATCCCATTGGTCATGTTTCTTAATGGAAAAACGTTTCTAAGTGTCAATAATGAGTAATATCTTCCTTTGGTTTCTATTGTTATTTATGAAAAAAAAAATTACTATACACTGCCAATTGTAGCATCCAATGGTTTGGTATGCATTACTTTGCATTTTTTTGGTAATAGTATATTCTTTTAGTTTGTGAAGTCCTTAGAGTGAAAAAAATTTGATAATTAAAAAATAAAGGCTGCTGACTTTTAAAGGTTAGTATAAGTTTTTTTTCAAAATTAAAGGTAATGAATGATCCAAAGTATGTAAAAAGCCTTAAGATTTATTGTGACTGATCTTTAAGAACAATATTTTTGTTTCTCAAGTAAGAAGAAGAGTGTCTCTCTATGAAGTTGGTCATGAGGTTATGCTACTAAATCACAGAATCAAAACTTTTTTTAGGTCTGTTTTCATCGCCTTTTTGCCCTTGCTTGGGTTGTAAACTAGAGTTATCAAGTGCAAATGTGTATTTAGTTTTTATAATGATTTTTTACATGTGACATTAGTTATATGCATTTATAATTTAATTTTTTTTATATCAATAATAATAATTATTATTGAATATTTCTATGTTTGTTATAGAATTTACGATTATTTGGTCTTGATCTTGTTTAATTTAATATAGGAATTTTGACATAATTAATTATGTGAAATTTAAAACATATTGAAATTCTGATGATGACTGAAAAATTAGTAAATTTTTTATTTTGAACATAATATGAAATTTTGTGATGACCTTCCAGGTCATTTTATCCGTTCTTCGTTCTTTTTAGCATTTAGAGCATTCCTATTGCGTCCCTTGGTCATTTATGACTTGCTGGGATTGATAGTTTGGTTGCCTGGTTATTCATTTGGTTTTCATACCTATTTTCCTCTTTTAAAGTTCTTGGAGTTTGAACAGTTGACTTCAGTCAAAATTCCATGAAGATGGCCTCGGAATGGAATTCTAACAGTTCCATTTGATTTTAAATGGTCAAATTAGGCTAGGAGCATGGACGACTCAAATACTGAGACCCTTAGTGTGATTTTGCACTGTGTTTTATATTTTAGCCTTTAAAATTGACCAACGGTTGATTTTGGTCAATATTCTTGAAAACACCCTTAGATGAAAATTCTGACGGCGCAATTTGCTCCGAAACATCGAGTTTTGTCTAGAATGACCTTTTTTCAACGCCTGAGGCTTTTGAACTCATTTTGAGCCCCTTGATAGAATTTTGTTAAATATGGCCTTGGGAGTTGAACCCACATTCAATAGTAATGATCTTGTATGTAAATTTCATCTATGCCATTGAGTCCAAAATATAAAATTTTGTAGGGTAGCATGGTTCGCTTGCATTCATGGTGTTATGGATGAATTCCGAATACCTCGTCGGAAATTTTGATCTTGGGGAAAATTCAATATTACTGCTGAAATCTGGTGTAAGAGGAATAGTTTTTTGCAACTGCAGGCCCCAGGCCATGATCACGGAGGTCAATCCTTTTTGTTCTTTACATTAACAGAGGGGCCACCAAAATCACGAAGGTATGGAACCACTGTGCTCTGTGATTGCCGATAGACACCCACATTTGCGGAGGCGTCCGTAGATGTACTCTGCGATTGTGGGGTACTATGCACGCCATCGTAGATGTCATTTCAGTTTGATATATATATGTCCTTGGTCGTGAATTGAATCATCTGTTCATCTTCAAGAAGGGATATATAAGCCATTTCAAGTCCAAATTGGACGATTCAAAGCACTAACGTCATGGAAATTTTGAGAGGGATCTGTTGGTGAGCTTAGAATCTTGGTTTGAAGCTTTATTTGAGGTAAAATTTTGAATTTTGTTGTTGTCCTATGCATTTTCGGATAGGAATTTTTGGGAAAATTTAGGGAAGTGATATCTTGGTTATTTTGACCCACTTTTAGCAATTCAAGAGTCTAACTTGTGGGAAATTTCATAAGGAACGTGTTGGTAATCTTTAAGTTTGGATTGGTGCTGTTGATTGAGGAAGAAATTCCAATTTAACTACTGATTTCAGAATTTTTGGAATAGATTTTAGAAGAAATTTGGGAGTGATAACTTGAGCATTTGTAGTCTGTTTTAAGTGATTCTTGGGTCCAAATTGTGAGGTTTTTCACAAAGATCATCATGGTGTGGTGGGAAACTAATTGGAGGTTTCGTTGGAGTTAATTTTGCAGAATTTGTTGCTGTACATTTTCTTAAAATTCCTTATATTATGAAATTATTATTTGATTCCAATTCCTTTGTTTTAAACCTTGAATTGTGCCTCATTTTTGGGTACAAATCCCTGGTTATGATTTTAATATTTTTATGGAGTTGATTTTGGAATTTCCATCGCAAGTCCCACAATTCTATTTTTTACTTAATTTTGGGGTCCATCTTAAAAAATTGTGTTCTTGATGCCAAAATGTCTTTTTCATTATGTAGATCAGTAATTGGATAACATGGTGGTGATTGGAGGTGATTCAGACATTGGTAGCTACCATGGGGTAGATTTAAAGAGCGTGTGATCGGCTTCATAGTATGTAGCGACTCCCGATCTTGATTAAGCTCTTCCTGACAATGTTTAGTATGTATTTCATGAAGATTTTGCCTTGTATCCCTCTCCGTTCTTTTCTTTCTTATATTCACAACTATTGGTTGAGTCTTAGACTAGGATATGATTTAGGGAAACTTAGTTAGAGATGGTGGCTGTGTTAGGCGTCGATGTGGGGAGGGGGGTTTAGTCCTCTGCAAGGCTCGCGTTGTCAAACTAGATTAGTTTAAGCCTTAGGCTAGCAAAGTTAATTTTTGGACTTTGGTTTAAGGTGGTAGTTATGTTTTTTGCAAATACATATGTATTATCCTTTAGGAGAGAGTGTGGGGGACTTAGAATATGTACTGACCTAGTTGGTCATTTTTGACTTTATCTGTGAAAATTACTATTTTACCCATTTGTAAGTTGCTTTGGTCCTATTTTAAACTATTCGAATGATTGAAACTGAAATCTAGAATTTTAAAAGGGTAAATATGAGTTTTGACACTTTTTGGTAGCTTAAGTTATTAAAAAAGTGAGTTTTAGGACCATTCTTATTTTCTGGTGCCAGATCGGGGATCCGTCAATTTCTTTAGTTCCATAATGTTAAAACTGAACTACAGGAGGTTGTAGAACTGAATTTGGACTTATATTGAGATTTTTAGGCCCAAAGTTGTGATTTTAGTTATTTTTACAGATAAAGTTTGACTTTGGTCAAAATTTGAACTTCGGAAGAGCGGATAAGAATTTCGACAGTTCTAGTAGTTCCAGATGGTAAACTAACGCTAGAAATGGTCTTCGAATAATTTTTGGAGTTATGGAGGGCAGTTTTGGTATTTTGAGTTTTAAAACTAGTTTTATCAAGTCAGATTGTTGAATGCGGTAAGGAGGCCTTGAAATTGATTTTTAAGGATTCCATTGAGTTTGGAAGCGCGGAAAGTAAACACATAACACATAATTCTAGGGGAAAATGGGGCTTTGGACTCAAGCTATGGGAACATTGCCGGGAATGGGATGAGCATGAATCACATAACATATAGCAAGTATTTCTAAGGGGCGTGTAAGTAGGACTCAAGCTATTGAGGCATACCGGGTTAGGGGACTTTCCACATAAGCACATTCCCATCATTCACAATCCCATAAAAATAAGCATAAGCATGAATGAAACATCATTTCCATAACATAACCCAATAGTCATAACATCCCAATAAGGCATAATACAACGAGCAAGAGTTTAGTGTGTTCAACATAGCCTCTACATAAGAATGAGCGGGGCCTCGACATAGTTTGGGGCTCACCCTCAATACATGAAATAAGAAAATAAACAAATACAAGTTAGATAGAAGGTGTGTATTGCCCTTGAGTAAAAGGGCTCACCACAAGCTAGCAACTCCAAGGATGTCACTCGTCGTCCCCCGGAAGATAGAAGTCATCGCCGGTCCCTACATGGTTAGAATATGTTGATAAAACGTATAGGTTAGCACAAAATATGTACTAAGTATACGGGCATGAAATGCATATGACAATATAGTATGGCCCAACAAGATGACAAGGGGACAATTGATACGAAAGGAATGCACATAGCCAAAGGGAATTTATTATAACAATATTCCATGCCATGATGCATGAAATGCAACCTAAGATCATATTATAGTGGGGATGTTGCCTCAACCAACACTGGAAGAGACCTGAGCGAGCTACTACTTGGATCCGAACTACTTTCCAGGTAGATCCCTAGTCAACCCTTCAACAAGGGGATACATAACAAGTCAATCCCAATCTAGGGAGATATCCCATGTTGGCACATGGTTTGAAAGAAAGGAGTATGGACCGTTGAAGCTAGTCCACCCCGACTCCAATCCCTCGGTACTAAGTCTCATTCCATGGGATTGGAGTCGGGGTGGATTAGCTCCAAGGATCCATACATATATATCCATGAAATGAACTAAATCACTGAAGATAGTGCCTCACAGAAGGGCTACGATGCCCGTTTACCTGTTCACGGACCGTGAACCTGTCCGTGAGACTCCACTTGGTCTCGGCTTCGGCTTGACCTCTTGTGGGACTATCTGGATCACTTCACGAGGGGCCTCACGGACCGTGTAGATGCACACAGATCGTGTACTGGTTCGTGGAGCATCACTTGGTCTGGAGTCCAGCCCAGAACCCTGGCCAACATTATGCCTCACTTCACGGGACCCCTCATGGGCCGTGGGGCCTTACACGGACCGTGAAGTGATCTGTGAGGCTTCACTTAGTTCCGGTCTTGGCCAATAACCCAGCCCCACTCTCTGGATCAACCCACGGACCCCTTCACGGGTCGTGAGGCACCACACGGCTAGTGGACCCTTCCGTGTGGTTCTGCCTTAGACTCAGGTTACTTCCCCTTTTCCAGAACCTTTCCATACATGGGCAGTCCTACTGTATTGGCCATAACTTTCACATACAAACTTCTCATTTAGTGAAACCAGTTACGTTACGAAGATAATTTAGAGAGCTTTGATTTGATATATAGCATCTCACACAGTTCATCTCGTACAAAAAATATGACTTTTCAAAGTACACTGCCCAATCTGTTTCACGACTTCACAAAACGATCCTTTTTGAATCTGGCCACTCAAATACCACCCGTGGCTATAACAATTCAACCACGACCAGTTTAACACTAACATTTATCAACCATTACTAAGTTAAATTTTTTTTAGGTCGTTACATCATCTCCCCCTTGGGAACATTTGTCCTTGAATGAGAAAAAATACGGCTTAAGGACAACAATCAAAGCAAGAGACACTTTCATCAAACTTATAATGAATCATGCATCATTTCAAAAGTCTTTCAAAACTCATGTCAAAACATCATTCAAATCATTTTCTTGATCATGTATTCATGCAATGTCATGAAACTCAAGAATTTAAAGAAATATGACCACAAAAGGATAGAACCTAGTACCTTAGGCTTGAGTAGATTGGAAGACATAGGGATATTGCTCCATCATGTCCAACTCTGATTCCCATGTTACACTCTACACGTCTTGGTTCCTCCAAAGCACCTTGACCGAAGCTACATCCTTTTTGCAAAGCCGCTTCACTTGCCTATCCAAAATTTCAATCGGTACCTCTTCATAGGTCAAATTCTCCGCAACCGTCACACCCTCCAAAGGTGTAATGGCCTTAGGATCACCAACCAACTTCATCAACATAGACACATGAAATACCGGATGAATGGAGCTCATGTCCAAATGAAAATCCAACCTATAAGCCACATTGCCAACCCGCTCCACAATCTCATAAGGTCCAACATACCGGGGGCACAAATTTCCCTTCTTTCCAAAACATATGATGCCTTTCATGGGGGACACTCTCACCTACACCCAATCACCAACATGAAATTCAAGGTCCCATTTCCTAACATCTGAATAAGAATTTTTGCGACTTTGAGCCATTTTCAACCTTTGCCTAATTAACTTCACCTTCTCAATAGCCTCAATAATCATGTCCAAGCCTAGCAAGGCCGCCTCACCTATTTCAAACAATCCAACCAGAGATCTACATCTCCTACCATACAAAGCCTCAAATGGAGCCATACCAATGCTAGCATGAAAACTATTATTGTAAGTAAACTCAATGAGCGGTAGATGATCATCCTAACTTCCTTTGAGTTCTAGCACACAAGCCCTTAACATGTCCTCCAAATTTTGAATTGTTCTTTCGGCTTTCCCATCGGTTTGAGGATGGAATGCGATGCTCAACTTGACCTTAGTACCAAGTCACTTTTGAAAAGACTTCCAAAAATGAGAAGTAAATTGAGTACCACGTTCCGATATGATAGACTTTAGCACACCATGTAATCTCACCAACTCGCGAATATATACCTTAGCATACTCCTCGACACTATAGGCAGTCTTAACCAATAAGAAATGAGCCGACTTAGTCATTCTATCAACTACAACCCTTATGGAATCAAATTTCCTACGAGTAAGGGGCAACCCAACCACAAAGTCCATGTTCACATCTTTCCACTTCCAAGTAGGAATTTCAATATCTTGTGTCAAACCACCGGGCCTTTGATGTTCCACTTTTACTTGTTGGCAATTAGGACATTTCGACACAAACTTGGCTATATCCTTCTTCATACCATGCCACCAATATAACTCTCTCAAATCTTGGTGCATTTTGGTAGATCCCGGATAAATAGAATATTGAGAATTATGGGCCTCTTTCATGATATTCTCCCTTAGGCCATCAATGTGCTGAACACACAAACGGTTTTGGTACCGTAGCACACCATCTCCCCTTTGGGAGAAAACCTCAATATTTCCATTATCAACCAAACTCTTTAACTCTAACAAGGAAGGATCTAAGTCTTGTTTCTTCTTAATATCAACCAGACTCCGATCCACCTTGAACAAGAATTCCACCATTGTCGGATTCGGCCAACCTCATACCCAACCTAGCCAAACGGTGCACATATTTCACTATCTCTTTTTTCCTTTCTTCCATATGAGCCACACTTCCCATAGAAAGTCTACTAAGGCCATCCACCACAACGTTATCCTTGCCGGAATGATAAAGGACACTCATATCATAGTCCTTGAGAAGTTCCAACCACCTCCTTTGCCTAAAATTAAGGTCTCTTTGGGTGAACACACATTGCAAACTCTTGTGATCAGTGAAGAAATCCACATGAACCCCATATAAATAATGCCACCAAATTTTCAAAGCAAACACCACCGCCGCCAACTCAAGATCATGCGTTGGATAATTTTGTTCATGCACTTTCAATTGTCAGGATGCATAAGCTATCACCTTACCATGTTGCATAAGCACACAACCCAAACTAATACGTGACATATCACAATATATCACAAACTCATCTAACCCATTAGGCAAAGTCAAAATTGAGATCGATGTAAGTCGATCCTTCAAAGTTTGAAAACTCTTCTCATATTCATTTGACCACACAAACTTGACCTTCTTTTGAGTCAACTTAGTCAATGGAGATGGTATAGAGGAAAACACTTCAACAAACTTTCTATAATAATTGGCTAAATCAAGAAAGCTTTGAATATCTGAAGGAGTCAATGGTCTAGGCCAATCCTTCACCGCTTTGATTTTCTTAGGCTTAACCTTAATGCCATCACCGGACACCACATGACCAAGGAAAGCAACTTCTCCCAACAAAAATTCATAATTGCTAAACTTGGCATACAATTATTTCTCCCTCAACGTTTGAAGTACCAACCTCAAAGACCCATATGATCTTGCTCACTTAGAGAATAAATCAAGATATCATTAATGAAGACCACCACAAAATTATCAAGGAACGGGTTAAACACCCAATTCATAAGGTCTATATACACCGCCAGAGCACTAGTCTACCCAAAGGATATGACCATAAATTCAAAGTGACCATAACGAGTCTGAAAGGCCATCTTGGGAATGTCACACTCTCTCACCTTCAATTGGTGATAACCCGAACGAAGGTCTATTTTGGAAAAGTGAGTAGCTCCTTGATGTTGGTCGAATAAATCATCAATTCTAGGCAACGAGTATCTATTCTTAATGGTCACCTTGTTCAATTGCCGATAATCAATACACAATCGAAGCGATCTATCCTTCTTTCTCACACACAACACGGGAGCACCCCAAGGTGAGATACTCGACCTAATATAACCCTTTTCTAGCAAATCTATCAATTGATCTTTCAACTCCTTCAATTCCGCCAGGGCCATACGATAAGGAGGAATAGAAATAGGTTGAGTATCCGGAAGGAGATCTATGCCAAAATCTATTTCTGTATCAGGAGGAATACCGAGCAAGTCCTTGGGAAACACATTGGGAAACTCATTAACCACCGGAACCGATTCAAGCTTAGGTGACTCACCCTCCACATCTTTAACCTGAATAATATGATAAATTCACCCCTTACCAATTATTTTCCAGGCTTTGAGGAAGAAAATAAATCGACCCTTAACCATGGAATCACTACCCTTCCACTCCAACACGGGTTCATTAGGGACATGAAATTTAACTTGCCTAGTCTTACATTCAACTGAGGCATATATGCATGCAACCAATCTATCCCAAGGATAACATAAAAATCATATATCTCAAGTTATAAAAGATCACCAGGGAACACCTTATGCAATATAGAGATAGGACAACCCCGATACACTTTTCGGGGAAGAATAGACTCACCCACGGGGGTATACACCGAATAAGGTTCCCTTAGAGTTTCAAGACTCTAACTAAATTTAATATCCAACAGAGAAGTCACAAAAGATAAATTTGTACCCGGATCAAGTAAAGCATAAGCATCAAAATCAAAGATTTTGAACATACCAGTCACGACGTCCAGAGCTTCCTCCACTTCTTGACGGGCATGAAGAGCATAGAACCAATTATTTCTAGGAGCACCACCAACTGAAGCTTTCGATTAACCTTGATCACCTGGAGCCGCTTGATCCTTTTTCATAATCTTTGGGCAATTTGAGATCTTGTGGTCCAAACTACCACATCCATAGCAAGCACTCTTAGCTCTCCTACATTCACCCACGTGACTACCACCGCATTAACCACAAAATCGAGCACCACCCTAAACTTGTGCCTTAGGAGGAGGCACCCTTGGATAAGTAATTATCATATTAGAACCTTGGCCTTGTTGAAACCAGCTAAACCCACTACCACCCTTGGCATTAGAGAACTCACCGTCAAGCCGGGCCCTCTTAGCTTCATGCGCTCTCATTTCCTTAAGTTGTTCACCCTCAATTTGCTCGGCATAGGTCATGAGCCTTGAGATGTCCATCTCCTGGATAAGCATAGTCATACGACACTCTTTCACAACCAAATCAAAGAAACACAACGGGAGTACAAACATTGAAAGGATTGATTGGCCGGGCTTGGTTAGCCACAACTTGGGCCAACATGGAGACCACATTCCTAAACTCAACATGAGACACCTGCTTCTCTACCGGGCCATTTAACAACCCAATTTTTTTTGAAATCTACTTATGGTTGGCATTCTATAATGTACTACAAGCCATGGTTGAGTTTTGGTATCCACGGGTTGAGTTTAAGTGGCCGAATGCAAATTGGGCTAGTTAG
>JBCEWC010016348.1:0-13176 GCA_038996855.1 Solanum aculeatissimum | reverse complement strand
AATAGGATTCTATATACTATTGTTATTCCTATTCCTATTCTAAGTAGGATTGCATTTACCTATTCCTATTCTAACAGTACTTAATTATCTTCGGAAAACTTTACCAATTTAGCCCAATAATATACAAACTAGCTGAACTCTTTCAATTTCGTCAACCTGCAGTTAGTAGTGTCATGGTTGCCTTTTCAAAAGAGGCATATTCATGTTTAAGGGAAACAGTATGTTCTGAAAGAAATGTAACAACAACAACATACCCAGTGGAATCTCACAAGTGGGGTTTGGGGAGGGTAAAATATACGAAGACCTTACCACTAACTCGTAGAGATAGAGAGACTGTTTTCGGAAAACCCTCGTCACCTGATAGAAATGTAGATATCATAAAATGACTGTTTCTTATTAGAAATGAGCTCTAAAAATGATGAAATATTCTTTTAGACAATGGCACACATTTGCCATGAGTCTTGGATTTACGGAACCATTAAAGCCTATTTTCTTCAGGATTCAAGTCACAGCATACTGAGGACTGTAGGCTAAAGGTGCAAAGAGGAGGGACTCAAAGTGTGAATGAGGGATAACGAGTGGACCAAAACTGCAATTTTTTGAAGTGAGAATTTGTTGATTGTACCAAGGAAGTGCCAGAGTATGCACATAAAAAAGAACTTTTTGTTTCCTTCAGACGAATAAGGAATCTCGAAAGTCAGCAAAAGTATTATGTCTCAGTCAACCTTGATGTTTACACCAATAATACAAAAAAATGTAGGCTTAAATTTAACCAAGTGTACTGCTGTATATTTGTGTTCAAAGCATATAATTTTCCTTACCTAATGACCAGAAATGCGTAGAGGGACGGCATGCCGGAAGTCTTTAAGCTGCTTTTTCGCCCTCTGCCTATTCCAACTGGTTATAGCCTCTTTCAATGTTGCTGGATGTACCCAGTGCACCCACACACATTAAGGAACAGAGTCCATGTGTTCAATGCTCTTTGGGATGCTTTCGTTTTCCTTGCTTCTTTCCAAGGCCAAAACTACATTTTCCTGTTCTCTCGGTCTTCCTTTCCTTTGTGATTGATGAATGGAGGGAAAGGTGGTTGCGGAAGAATTACATAATGAAATTGTTAATTGATATGGTGCAAATGGTTCTGTTATTTGTGTGTCATTTTGTTTTATTTTAACATAATTTCTGAAATTTCTGATTAAATCTCTACAAATGCTGTGGCTCAGATCAAAAAAGCGTGGCGATGCCAAAGACATGAATCGCATTATCGCACTATTTATCCGTCTTGCTACTAGGTTGGAAGAAGATCCCAGGTCATTCAGCACAAGAGATGAGATTGGGAAGACTTGGAAAGACGAGTCCCCTCCAGGTTTCTCTTCTAGTACAACGAAGTACAAAAAGAATCCTACTAGAATGTCTGAAAAGAAATACTTCAACAGAAGCAATGGATCTTCCTATGTTAATGGTGTATCTGACTATGGAGAGTTTGCTAGTGATAGAGAAATCAAAAGACGCTTATCCAAGTTGAGGTTGAAATCGTTAGATTCAGGAAGTGAAACATCTGATGATCTTGGCAGATCTTCTGGTGATACTTCGAGTGACAGTGAGAGTACTGCTTCAGAGACAGAAAGTGACTTGGATTTGAGATCGGAATCTGGAGCTGCAGAATCAAAAGATTGTTTCACTCCAGATGATGGGTTTGATTCTTTGGCTGATGATCGTGAATGGGGTGCTCGCATGACAAAGGCTAGCCTAGTTCCTCCAGTAACCAGGAAATATGAAGTCGTCGATCATTATGTTGTTGTAGCTGATGAGAAAGAAGTGAAAAGAAAGATGCTGGTTTCTTTGCCGGAGGATTATGCTGAGAAGCTTAGTGCACAGAAGAATGGAACTGAGGAGTCTGATATGGAAATTCCAGAAGTGAAGGATTATAAACCAAGGAAAACACTTGGAGAAGAGGTGATAGAGCAGGAAGTCTATGGTATTGATCCATACACTCATAACCTTCTTCTCGATTCCATGCCAGATGAATCAGATTGGTCTCTACTGGACAAGCATTTGTTTATTGAAGATGTGCTCCTTCGTACTCTTAACAAGCAAGTTAGGCGCTTCACAGGCAGTCACACACCAATGATATATTCTCTGAAGCCGGTTTTCGAAGAGATTATGGAAAATGCAGAAAAAGATCAGGACAAAAGAACTGTACGGTTATGCCAATTCATATTGAATGCCATTGATACTCGTCCGGAGGACAATTATGTTGCCTATAGAAAGGTGAGAATGATGAACAGTAATTATTACTGGACCTATAAAAAAAATGTGTTACCAATATATTTGGTTATTTTATTAAATGTGCATCCTGTTTCTTCCAACATTTGATGGACTTGTGACGTCTCTGTCAGGGTCTTGGGGTTGTGTGTAACAAAGAAGGTGGCTTCAGCGAGGAGGATTTTGTTGTCGAATTCTTGGGGGAGGTAAGGATAAAATGTTTTCTTCTGGATTATGTCTATACATTTCTCCAGCTTTTGAGGATCCTTTTACTTAATTTGCCTTGAGAAGTGTACATTCTGAAAAATGACTTTAATTCATCTCTCCTGAGACATACAGGTTTATCCTGCTTGGAAGTGGTTTGAGAAGCAAGATGGAATTCGCTCCTTGCAAAGGAATAACAATGATCCTGCACCGGAGTTTTACAATATTTATCTTGAGAGGCCAAAGGTATCCTTTATTGATATGGGTTCATTCTATTATCCTTTTTTCTTCAACCTTCTTTCCTAACCCTATTAATATTTCCTCTTGTTAGGGTGATGCTGATGGATATGATCTAGTTGTTGTTGATGCAATGCACAAAGCTAACTACGCTAGTCGAATTTGTCACTCGTGCAGACCTAATTGTGAAGCAAAGTAAGTTTCTTCCTTTGCTTTAGTGTAATTTATAGTTCAGCCATAGGAAACTATGTTGCGCGGACTCTTTGTTTTTGCCGCCGAACCTGTCTCGACGCGGTACTGGTGCGGGTGTGGACGGGGTGCGTCTCTAATTCGGTCAATCCCATCCGGATACTTTGACCAGAGTCAAGAACTTAGACAGAGGCATTTTTGGAGGTTCTAGGGTTTTGGTGTTCTTCTTCATCGTTTGGAGGAGAAAAGAGAAGAGAGACGAGAGGAGAGGGGCTCTTAACATTTTGACAGAGATGGAGTAGGAATAAGATGAAATAATATCAAATTAGGGTTTGTGGAGTTTTTCTGAAATGTTGTTTTGTTTACCCTTTATTGGCCGCATGTTGCAACAGTTGCTGAAAGATAGAGATCATGCTTTCTAAATGAGATTGACTTCCACGAATATGCAGGCTAGAAAGATGCTATTTGCTGCTATTCTATCTATTTGTGCATCAAGTTCGAAGAAGATCTCAATTTATAATGAAGAAATGATAGTCGCTCTATGTTTTATAGGCTTTATCATATTCAGTCGGAAGAGTTTAGGTAATACTTTCAAAGTGACTCTCGACGGGAGAATCCAGGCTATTCAGGAAGAATCGCAGCAATTCCCCAATCTTAACGAAGTAGTTCCTCCGGAATCCAATGAACAACAACGATTACTTAGGATCAACTTGTGAAAATTTGAATTATTTCAATATTTGGGCCCAAACTTATAAGAGTTGCTTCATTTTGTTTCTATTTTTAGGTAGAATTCCTTATACTCCCTACAAATTATATTTGTATATCTACTATAATCAAGAAAATATCTTTTATTTTATAAACTGCCTTTTATATAATAAATGTATACAATGAATATTTATTCCATAAATATACCAAAAATCTAATAATAAATTGGCATTGCCAAAAATTATATTCATAGCATAAACAAATGTGTGCGTATATATAATATATGTATGCATGTATGTATGTATTTTATAAATAATATTTTACAGAATATCTCTCAAGTTTAGAATATCTTTTAACTCTATTTTTATAATGTTGAAATTTTTTAGTCGAATCCCTGCACCTGTATCCACACTTGGATTCGCACCCCCGAATCTTAAATTTAGAATTTGCCATATCCGACACTCGAATTCGCACCCGTCTCAGATACCTGCACCCGAGTCCGAGCAACTTAGATAGGAAACCAGATTATGAACCATGTATATTGCGCTTTTGGTAATTCCAAAAACAGATGTTGAAAATGGAGAAGTGGGAGTGTCCTCTGACAGTGGTTGATGCAGCTCTTAGCCAGTGGATTCATTCAAACTTAGTATTTAGCCGAAGCACATAGATATATATATCAAAATATCTTAAAACCCACTAAAATTTCAACAAATACTAGATGTGAACCCGTGATTTTAGAAGTAAAGTTAGTGCTATGAACCTCTTATAGGTCGAACCATCCTTGATCCGTTGTCTCTGCTTGGAACAAATGTTTGACCATTTGTTTCAGCTGCTTGCACCTTTCGCATTTATGTTTAACTGATTTTTGCTCGCCCAGAAAAAAGGGAAGTCTGGAAGTCACTTTTTTTTGGGGGGGGGGGGGTGTAAAGAGGCTGAAATATAGTTCTATTGTCAGTGTTATTATTATGGTTTCCTATACGATAGATGTATTAATATCTGTATGTTTTATGTATTATCCCTTGCTGGTTTAAAACTATAATCTTTCTCGTGACATTTATGTACCTTTTCGTGAGCAGAGTAACAGCTGTTGATGGTCAGTATCAGATTGGAATTTATAGTGTACGACCAATTGCTTATGGTGAAGAGGTCACTTTTGATTACAATTCTGTTACAGAGGTGAGTTTATAGATAATGTTAAAGATCCGTTTAGCTAGAGGATAGTGTCTCTCTTTTTCTTTTTTGTGGATCATTTTTATTAAATGGATATGTCTCATGCTACAGAGTAAAGAAGAGTATGAAGCTTCTGTCTGCTTATGTGGCAGCCAGGTTTGCCGTGGAAGTTACCTGAATCTTACAGGTGAAGGGGCTTTCCTGAAGGTACATTCTCCATCTTCTTTTTTTTTTTTATGACAAGGGGAACCCGCAGCCGCTACCGGGTGTGCACAGGGTAAACCCCCGCTCCATCTTAATTATGAAGAATTATCTTGGTCTTAGCAGCTCCTTAAGCTCTTATACTACTGTGGTTTTTTGGTGTTTTGGAATTGTCACACTTTGCGCTTAATTTTTAAATCATTTAAATGGACGCCTATTGTTCCAATGCTATCACCTTTGTTGGAAATCATTTTTCATGCCTTTCAACAGTGCCATTTCTTGTTACTTGAATTGTTGTTATTGTCTGCAGGTCCTCCAGGAGTACCATGGGTTACTTGACCGACACCAGCTGATGCTAGAGGCATGCGAACGGAATTCAGTTTCTGAAGAAGATTATATTGATCTTGGTAAAGCTGGACTTGGAAGTTGTTTACTTGCTGGTCTGCCACATTGGTTGATTGCTTATTCAGCTCGTTTGGTATGCTTCTGCTCTGAATTGATTATTGATTACCATAGTTCATTTTTGGCATTTTCTGAATTATATACTATTATTGAAGGTGAGATTTATCAATTTTGAGAGGACAAAGCTTCCTGATGAGATACTTAAGCATAATTTGGAAGAGAAGAAGAAATACTTTTCAGATATTAGTCTGGACGTCGAGAAAAACGAATCTGAGATTCAGGTAAGTATGCATGCTAATGGTGTTTTATACTTCCATTTCTATTCCCTCCATCTACAAGTGCAAATATTTCTTTTTATAATATGAACTTTTCTTCAATAATACAGGCCGAGGGTGTTTACAACCAAAGGCTTCAGAACTTGGCTCTGACTCTTGACAAGGTTTGACTCTCCTTTTTGATTAAGTCTCGTTTATATTTTCTTCCATTTTTCTTGCTTAAGAATTGTCTGCTGAGGACTTTATTTGATGTGTTGAGATACAGTGAAATCTAAGAGCTGCTGATGTGCTTTTGGCAGGTGCGTTATGTGATGAGATGTGTTTTTGGTGACCCGGAAAAGGCCCCCCCTCCTCTTGAGAGGCTTAATCCTGAAGATGCTGTTTCTTTTATCTGGAGAGGAGAGGGTTCTCTTGTTGAGGAGCTTCTTCAATGTATGGCTCCTCATTTGGAAGATGGTATGCTAAGCGATCTCAGGGCCAAGATTCGAGCTCATGATCCATCTAGATCAGATGATCTTGAGACAGGCCTTCGAAAATCCTTAATATGGTGAGTAGTGTCAATTGTCAACCATGATATCCTAGCTATGTGATTCTTATCAAAAGTCAATTTTCTTGACTTGCTCTTTCTTGTTCTAGGTTGAGAGATGAGGTTCGAGATCTTCCATGTACATACAAATCTCGACATGATGCTGCTGCTGACTTGATTCATTTATATGCTTATACAAAGTGTTTTTTTAGGATACGAGTATGTTACTTATCCTGTCGAAACTTCGTTTGGGTATCCTTTTCACTGGGCAGTGTGTAGGTTTTGACTTGTACATCTTCTCTCTTTGCAGGAATACAAGACTGTAACTTCACCTCCTGTATATATAAGTCCTTTAGACCTGGGACCCAAATATACTGATAAGCTGGGACCTGGTATTCATGAGTATCGCAAGACATATGGCGAAAATTATTGCTTAGGACAGCTGTTTTATTGGTATAGCCAGGCAAATGCAGATCCAGAGAATTGTCTTTTCAGGGCAAGCAGGGGTTGCTTATCTTTACCTGAAGCTGGCTCTTTTTATGCTAAAGTCCAGAAGCCGTCCCGCCAACGTGTGTACGGCCCAAGGACAGTGAAGTTCATGCTGTCTAGGATGGTAAGCCTTGCGTTAATTTCAGAAGAGCATTCTCTTTTTAGACTCTTGTCTATCGCAGAAGTAACCAACAGCTAGTTGCATATGTTTTAGTAGAGGAATGCCTTCCCAGCATCACATGCCCAACATCCTTTAGGAGTAGTGTACTCGGTATAATATAAGTGGCTTAGTTTTTGGTCACAGTGCTGTAATTTGTTGTGCTCGTCTTTTCATGGTGTGAATTCTTCCTGTTTTTTTTTCAAGCATCTCATTGTCTATCTTGGCAAAAGGATCTCACCCCACCTAAAATTTAGAAGGCAACACGAGGCAGCCAATGATTATTGTGAACCACGTAGGAGTCTGTTAATTAGTTCTGTTATACTACTTGCTTGATATGCTTGGCTTATAGCTTCAGTCGATTTCACAGTTCCAATTATTATGCTGGACAAGCTTTCACTCAAGTCTTCTTCTTCTTGTCTTGCAGGAGAAGCAGCCGCAGAGAGCATGGCCAAAAGACCGGATATGGTCATTTAAGAATAGTCCCAAAGTATTTGGCAGTCCTATGCTGGATAGTATTCTAAACAAGGCTCCAGTAGAAAGGGAGATGGTACATTGGCTGAAGCATAGACCTGCAATCTTTCAGGCCAAGTGGGATAGATGAAATTTTGCAGGCATCAGCAGAGCAGCATTAGTAGGATCCTGTTAGGATATTGATTGCTTAGAGAAAAAGGTGTTCGATGTTAGAATCGAATCCTCTCCCTATTGGAAAGGGGAGAATAGGTGATTGCTTCTTCGTCTTTGATTTCGTCATGCTGCTTTCTCACCTGATTCTTGTGTACAGTTTCTATTCCTTTTTCATTCTTGAGCAGTTTTGTAATATGTAATTCATTGTCATGGAAAAGAAAAATTAGTGAATGAGTTACTAATCTTTATCTAGATGTAAATGGATGAAGTAGATAGTAGTATTTTCAGAGTTTCTATTCACTATGGAAGGTGTTAGTAAAGATAACGGCAAGTTTTACTGCGTAATCCGTATCTGCCAAATCGAGGTACTTTCTACAGTGACGCGTACTCAATTCCCAACATAATTATTACCTTTACATCTTTCTGTTTCACTTCTATTTCTATTTTAACCCTCCATTTTCGTGAATAATTACCTTCATTTTTGTCCTTATCCAGAGGAGTTAGTTTACAATGAGGTGCTTTCCATGTTACGGTGCACGAGCCTATATTTACACCGTTGGATAAAAAACAAATCAACGACGTCAAATTAACCCGCCAAAAAAAAGAAACGTATTTCGAATGAAACGGCATTGTACGCATTAGAGACAGAATCGACAGTAACCAGCTGCTACTTGTCGGTTATATACCTCTATTCATATCCCGCCACGTGTCCATTAACCCCCTCGTAGCAAAAAATATATACACACCAGCGGAATCACAGATACCATCATGCTCTGTGTGAGGGCTATGGAGAGAAAATCACCTCTTGTTCCGCCGGAGTTTAACGCCGGAGAAGCGTTGCTGCCAATTATGGATTCTGATGAAGCCTTCATCAACGGCATGTACGGCGGTATGAGCTATCAGTCTCTGTTGAGTTTGAGCCTCGACCACGGCTCCTACGGCGAACTGAAACCTTTCTCAGCTCACTCATTTTTTCACCCTTCTCTTGTCACTGATAATGTGCTCTGCACCAGTGCTGCTGCTTCTCAAATTAAGCAAAGTCCTGCGACTCTTCGTGATTTCTCTACTGCAGGTCATTTTGCACGGCTTAATAAGAAGAAGGAGATCAATCCCGACGCTGATCAAAAGATGAAATGCCCAAAACTGGAACCAGTTACTGATAATCTTCAGTTATATCCATACAACAATGAGGTTTTGTTAAATGAGCCGTTCAATTACTTCTCCAACACCTCTGGCGGTTTTGGATATCATAGTCTTCCAGATCTCCGTTGCCTCGAACAGCCAAACTATTTGGAGTTCCGTTACGGTGACTCATCATCAATTGTCCCCGCAGAAAACCGAGTCGTCGAACCGGTGCCGCCTGTTTCAAAAGTCATGAGTAGCCTTCTAAATAACAGGCAGCCTTATAGTTCATCTACGACTCGAATGCGAAGACAGAAGCTAAGTGAGAAAACACGATGTCTGGAGAAGCTATTGCCATGGGATAAGAAAATGGATACGGCGACTATGTTAGAAGAGGCGTACAAATATGTGAAGTTCCTACAGGCGCAGATTAGCGTCCTACAGAGCATGCCTCCACTGGTAGATGGAGGTGCTCCTTCCGATCAGGACAGAAATAGAGCAAATGTAGCTAAGGCAATTAGCGTTTTTGGGACCCTGGCGAAGCTGAACAGGCAGCAGCTTTTACAGGTTTTTCTGAACTCCCCTGTTGCTCAGACGTATCTCTACTCCAAAGGCTGCTGCGTGTATTCCGTAGAACAGCTGGTTCAGTACAGGAAAATTGCTCAGAGAAACGCCTTGTACCGCCAATCTTTGTTTTTCTCCGGCATGCTCTCTTGAACAAGACGATTCAGATATTCAGGTGCTCTTAGCTAACTTGGAAACTCCTCTTTTTTCTTGGTTGAAAAAAAAAAGGTGAAAGTTTAGGCTTTAGTAGTAAAGGGAAAATCTGTAGACGTGTGAGAAATTGGAAACTGCATTGAGCTAGGAAGTAGTGTTAGGATCAGTAGATGAACAGTAGCAATAGGTTCAGTCTATTCTCTTTTTGCTAATCATTACATGTAAGCACGTGATATGAATCCATCTTTTAACTTCATCTCATTCTCATTTTACTGAGATAACATTCAATATGTACACGCACCACTTCTTTGGAAAACAACGAAACTAAGAAAAAATTAAAATCAGTGATCTTCGATTTTGATTTATATGTAGTTCTTAAATGTATAGATTATGCTGCCCCTAGATTATAATAGTAGTAAAATATGCTGGTGATATTTTAATGGTATTCATGTATTATATGTGTATATTCTTTATTAAAAATTCAAAGATCAATGTCCTTCCGAAAACAAAATAGTCTCTCTATCTTTATAAGCCAATGGTAACGTTTAAAGATCAATGTCAAAATTTACACCAATCGTGTTGTATGAATTTCGTCATATCCATCCTCTGGCCATTACTTTCCACGTGCCTTTTTTCCCCTTTAAGTTTGTACCCACGAGGGAAAAAATGGAAATGTTAAAATAAAAAAGAAGACGATTGAACATCATGCAATCAGTAATGTTAATAGCATGAAATTGGCCTAAAAACCTCAATGGTTATCAATTGTTGTTACAGTGTTCAACAAAAACAGAGGATTCTATAATTCTTAGGAAACCCACTTTGCCTGGTCTCTCTATTTGTTCAAAGGTTAATCCATTAAGGCAAATATATGGCCTAATTTTTCAGTAATGTTTGCCATATTCAACATCTCTGTTCTGCACTGTGCTCCTGAAATATACAATCTTACAAAATTGAAGTGGATGCCGAAGACGGATTTATAATCATGTTGTAATGGTTATGATATTCATCTCCAGTTAACTCCTTAGGGCAAAAGCGGTAGCAATCAAAACATGAAAAGAACCCATCGTTCATTTGTCGAACTCCCAGATGACTCCTCCATCATCTGCCATCAGAGTGCAAATTAATTTAGAAGAACCAACAAGAGAAAATAAGTGCAAATGAAGAATACAAGGCAAATCAAACAAATGATTGCTATGTTGTAATAGGTTTCAGAGTGTTGAAAGAACTCAATTGAGTGTCTTAATGTCTTTTCTAGCATTTGTCAGATAGTAATTAAGACACCATTAAAGTGGCTCTGGCTTTTGGGGAAAGCTTAACAAATATGTTTTCCTAGACTTTCAAGTTCCAAACGAGGATACACGCACCACCACCATAAACAATAGTTTCCAAACGTGTGAAAGGCCCAATTCAATCTCTTGATAAATGTTCAAGCAAAGAATGGATTGCAAAAAACATGGATTGAATGATAGATGAGGCAGAAAAAATAAGACGCAAGAGCGCAACTAGCAAGGAACTAATACACTTCAACGAAGAATGATGTAATGTAATTAAACAATCAAAAGTATCGTAACTCTTCTTTAATGTCAATGTCATATATGCTCCTCTAATGTTGGTGTCAGCCAGTATAATGTTCTCTTGTTAGAAGTAAGATCATGGAATATAGGGGCACAAAAGGAAGTGTAATTTGTGCACGAGATCGGTTCCTGAAGAACTCTCCGACATCAGGAATATGCTGTACATATTATATCCTTTTGCCTTTGGTGCCCCAAAAGGGCTTTCTGAGAAACATTACATCCATATAGTCACATATGAATCATTCTCAATTGCACAGGAAGAGCAAATGTAGAGTAGAAATCTTATGACATAAGCATTTTCTGCATCCATACACATTAACAATCTAACAGACAGTCTGATCGAATGAATTGAGCACGATCCTCTAGTATTATGTTATCACCTAGGGATAAACTTCTAAACATTACAACAAAAATACATGTCTCTTCAGATCCCAAAATAAACTTGTGAAAAGGCTTTATATCTATCTATAAAACATGTTACTGATGTAAGCTCAAAGTGTAAAAGTGGAAATATTACACATATACGCAATGAAATCCGATTTGCACTAATGCAGTATATAATTACCTTTTATCTTCTTGTTGATCCATCCTTCGAGCAGCATTCCTGCACCAACACCTGCAGCAATAAATGACCCATAAAAGGCAATTGAGTATGGTAAGGATCTCCGTGGAAGAAAATAATACTCAGGCACTTGTCGAATCTTTTTTGGAAGCCGTTTCTTTACAGCTGGTCCAACATTAGGCTCACTACTCTCCGTTCCACTCAGAGTTTTCCAGTCCATCTCTTTAAGTTGGTCTTTTTGCTGTTCCACACCCATTATGCGACCCTGTTTATGAATGAAATATAAAAGGCTTGAGATGAATTAGGGATCTCAAAGGAATGTATTCCTACCTATTCAGTGCATATGGATAATGGCAGTCTAGTGGAAATGAACATGTTCCAACAGATATGTACAGCTTTTTTTCAATGACCGAAAAATCCATCTAGAAGCAATCCTTTGGCCAAACCACAGCCTTCAAAACTCAATAAAATGGACTGCCCCTCTACCCTTCTCCACTGGGCTCGAAAATTGTAGCCTAGACACAAGTCCCTCAAACCTTCACCAACTGAGCTAAGACACAAGTCCCTCAACCATTGCCAATTGAGCTAACCCCTGGGGCTAAATGATATGTAAATTTGACAGTAAACAAGTATTGGATTGTTAAGCTTCTTTTTTCATTAATTTAAGCTAATTGATTCACATTAATGAATTAGCTGTAACAAAAAAATGTGGATATTCCAAGCCACAAGACAAATTGAACAAACAAAGTGGCCAGGACTAATTATCCGAATCCATATAAAACAAAAGCTCCGATAAGATTTTGTATTTTGTTAATTTAGCAGAAAAAAGGATTAGGTTTTATGGATCGCAATAGACACAGATAGGGAAATTGAAAATATACAACTTACAGCTCGATTTCAATGGAAGACAGAAAAATGGCAACGAATTCGGCGCAGTTCTTTTCGCGTGGTTCGACTGTGGCCGGCACCGGGCCAAAACGTTGGGTCTGAATTAGTAGGATCCATTATAGGAAAAATTACCTAAATACACAATCTAATTTATCATATTTTCTAAAAGTTCCTACCGTCTAAAAAAATTTCAAAAATCCCTCTTTTTCTCACATTCTTTCCTTTTCTAGATACATTATCGAAAAGTTTCAAAGTACACAATTTTTGTTCCTTTTTTCACGCCTAAAATTATGCAATCAGTTACTTCCATCCCTCCATTTTTGAATTTCAAATCTTTTCTCTGTCTAATTCATCGATTGCATCTTCATCCATTTTTTTTTTGCAATCAATTTGTTAAAAAAAAAAATTAATCTACAAAATTCAAGAAATATAGATGATTCTTCATCCTTTAGAATTGGGGCTAACCAATTAATTTCAACTACTGAAAATAATGTAGTTATGAAGATTTTATTGAAAAAATAAATTTAAACAAAGAAACTATCCATTATTCATGGAGAATTTGAAATTGGAGAAGTCAAAGTCGAAGAAGGAAGCATCTTCGACTTCTAAATCTATTGTGAAAAAAATATCCAAAAAAGAGTTGAAACTGATTTGCCTACGCTTAGTTTCCCCCAAATCGATTCATAAATCTGATTTGAAATTTATGCGATTAAAATTTTTCAAATTATTTTGGGGTGATTCACTCATGCACAAATCTTTTAATCGATATGGGTGATTCAATATAAAATTTCCAATCAATACAGTTGTCCAATAGTATAAATGTTTTTGTTAGTTTGATAAATCAATAAATGTATCTAATTAAGTGATAC
>JBCEWC010016347.1:0-13178 GCA_038996855.1 Solanum aculeatissimum | reverse complement strand
TAAAAAAATATTTAGGGTAATAAAGTAATTTTGTTGGTCAAAGTAGAATAGCTTATAAGCTGTAAAATAAAAAGTTGGGGGGAGGCAGCTTTTAACTTTCAACTTATTTTAAGCAATTTTTAACTTTTTTTAAGCTAATTTAAAATTTGCCAAACACTTTTTTAAGCTAAAAAGAGACCAGCTTTTAAGCTAAAAAGAGCTCAGCCAAACATGCTCTAAATGGACTGATGTATATTATTTTTGGGAACTATGACTTTTACTTTGATGAACTTCTGCGTGCTTATTCTCTTATCTAATCTTAATTTAGCTTGTGAATGCTTATGATATGAACACAAGGCTTGGATGGGATTCCTTCGGGTGTCATATTGGCAGTGTCACAACTGGGCCCTAGGTTCGGGTCGTGACACTATCATTAGAAAATCTTTGGTTTTGAGCATTGGAGGACCCTTGATCTTGGAATTTTTGGTCTGTTTTAAATGACCGCCTCTAGTACCTTGAAATCTACCATCATAATGAGCCCTCTTTGACTCCCTACTTGTCCTCTTCCTATGATTTTCCACTTCAAGTTGCTCGACATAAGTCATGAGCCGAGACATGTCCATCTCTCCTATGATCATGACGGTGCGACATTCTCCATATCTCCTATGAGCATGGATTACTGATAATTGAATAAAGTAACCATGAAAAGTAAGTATCCACTTCCAAGGATCAATGACCTATTTGTCAACTACAAGCTGCTAGCTAGTTTTGTAAGGTTGATCTGTGGTCCGGATATCACCAATTAAGGGTGAAGGAAGATGATATCCCAAAGATGGTATTTCAAACTTGATATGGTCATTTTGACTTTTTGGTTATGTCATTTGGACTAACAAATGCTCCTACGGATTTCATAGGTTTGATGACAGGGTCTTCAAACCGTACTTGGACATGTTTGTGGTGGTGTTCATATATGATATATTAGTTTACTCACGAGATGTAAAAAACCATGAAGATCATTTGAAGATTGTGTTATAAACGTTGAGGGATAAACAACTCTTTGCCAAGATTAGATAGAGTGAGTTTTTGTTAAGAGAGGTAGTTTTTCTTGGTCACATTATTTTGGGTGATGGTATTAGAGTTGATCAAAAGAAAATGGAGGCAGCAAAGGATTGGCCTAGACTATTATCTCCATCCGATATTAGAAGCTTTTTTGGTTTGGTCGTATATTATAGAAGGTTTGTTGAGGGATTTTCTTTTATTGCTTCTCCCTTGAAAAGGCTGACCCAAAACATGATAAAATTTTAATTGTTCGATGAATGTGAGCGGAGTTTCCAATAATTGAAGGATCGTCTTACTTCGGCTCCTATTTTTACATTCCCTGATGGTTCGGATGGTTTTGTTGTTTATAGTGATGCCTCACATATAGGTTTGGGTTTTGTGCTGATGGAACATGGAAAATTCATTGCCTATGCTTCAAGGCAATTGAAAGTGCATCAAAAGAACTATCAAACACATGATCTTAAGTTGTTGGTTATTCTATTTGCACTAAAGATTTTGCAACGCTACCTCTATGGGGTACATGTTTATATATTCATTGGCCGCAAAAGTTTGCAATATGTGTTTAGCCAAAGGGATCTGAATCTAAGATAAAATATGGTTGGATTTTTTGAAGGACTATGACACGAGTGAGATGTACCACCCCGGTAAGGCTAATGTTATGGCTGATGCATTGAGTAGAGTGTCTATGGATAGTATGGAACAAGTTGAGAGTAGAAATAAAGAGTTGGTCAATGAATTACACCATTTGGCTTGTTTGGGTGTAAGGTTGAGTAGCTTGAGTGTCATTGGTGTGTTAGTGCCTAATGGAGTGGAATCATCTCTGATGGAAGAAGTTAAAGCAAAAAAAGACATGGACCCTACATTGGTTGAATTGAAGAAGTTTATGGTTGATAAGAAGGTGAAGGTCTTTTCACAAGGGGGAGATGGAGTGTTGCGTTATCAACGGCGATTGTGTGTACCTAATGTGGATGGATTAAGGGAAATGATACTTGAGGAAGCTCATAAATCCAAGTACTCTATTCATTTGGGATCCACCAAGATGTATATAGATCTAAGAGAAGTGTATTGGTGAGATGACATAAAAAAAACATAGAAAGGTATATGATGGAATATCCAAATTGTCAACAAGTGAAGCTGGAACATCAAAGACCCGGTGGTTTGACTCAAGATATTGAGATACCAACTTGGAAATAGGAGATAGTGAATATGTATTTCATCACTGCTTTGCCAAAGATTAGAAAGCGATTAGACTCAATATGGATGGTTATGGATAGAATGACGAAAACAACCCACTTCTTACTGGTGAATACTTCTTATAGTGCCAAAGATTATGCCAAGGTTTATATCCAGGAGTTGGTGATATGCTGCCAAAATACAACACTTTTAATGCGTAAAACTTGAGATTTTGTGCGTTCTCAAAGTGATGTTAGTAGATTTGATTTTTGTTTTTGTTTGTTTTTGCAGGATTTTAGTGTTGGCATGGTTCTGAGCTTGAAATGCAGTTTATGCACCAACTTGGCAATTTACGAGACCCTCTACGGGTCGTGGGTCATTCCAAGAGTCATAGAGTGGGTTTCGTTTGTTGTTACAATAAGGGGCTGCAAAGTGAGTTCCACTCTACGAGACCAGAGCACGAGTCATAAACCAACATATGGGTCATAGAGTGAGGTCGTGGGTTGAAGAAGCAGACAATGAAAAGTTTTTGAAAGAGGATCAGACGAAACCCTTCATGGGTGGTGGAATACTTCACGACTCATAAAGGAGGTTTCATAAAAAGTTCCAGTAGCTTCAACAGCATTCCATGAGACCCCGACTCATGGGACGTGAACTGTCCTACGAGCCGTAAAGTATGCTCGTGACTAGTATCCACAAAGTTGTCCTATTTTATTTTGGCTTTGTATTTTTAGTACTATAAATAGTTTTTTCGGTTTTGTTTATTATCGATCAGAGAAAGAATGAAGACAGAGATACTTGTGAACATCTTTTGTGATTTTAATCAATTTAAGTTTGCAATTTCATTGAGATTCTGGATTTTGTTCATCAATTTTTGTTGTGTAAGTTATTTAATTATGTACTTTTCTAATATAATTTCTTATCAAACATCAAGGATGCGTGGCTAAGTCCACAACTACGGTTGTGGGAACCATAACGCACTAGCTAAGATGAAATCGAATTACTTATAATTTCTTTAATGGTGGTTAGGGTGTATTAATTAACTTCTTCAATTTCACTAAATTTTAACAGCGGCCTACGTTAGAACTCGCCTAGTATCACTTGCCCGATCCAGGAGGTGACGAATAGGAAAAGACGTAATTAACAGAGGTTGATTGACTATTTCTCAACTAATTAGGCTACTAGGGGTAGTAGTTTTTGTCTGGGATAAAAAGTAAGGGTTAGTAATGCCACATCACAAAGACTGATCCAGTAATGTGATAAAATTCACCTAGATGCCCGATCAAGGATTTAGGAGAACCTAACTTACTGTCCTGCACCTATTTACCAAATAAGAGTTGCGACTATCCGAAAACACTTAGTAAGGATTTCATGGGGAACATGTCACCCTAGTTTGTTTCTATAAAGGTTACGGACAATCTACTATTTTAGTTTAGAATTTACTTTTATCATCAATCCCCCCTTTTCATTTTAGTCTTTTTTTATTTTATTTTTTCTATTTCTGGAAGATATTAGAGTACATCTAGTCATGTTATAGAAAGTGTGCTAATCTGGGGTCTACCATATTCCTCGTGGGATCGATCCTAACAATGTTAGGTTTAAATACTTAAGTACAACCACTTTAAAACCTCCTGAGTAGGCATGTGTTCTAAGCGTAAGCGCAGAGTCGAGAGCATTTAATGCCACCATTGCCAGGAAATATGACTAGACTTGATTAGCACATTGTAATTTGATTGATTGCGTTGTATTTTCCTAATTTTATGTTTTTGTTGTTTTTAATATTATATAGAGTTTAGGTGATCGGTGCATGTCAACAACCAGAAGTCGAGGCACTCCTTTGATTCATTTTGATCCTGAGATTGAGCAAACTAGGAGATGAATAACCCAACATCTCGGTAATGATATGGAGAATGCGACAAATGTTGCATTAAATCCTAATAAGGACAACCCACCTATAGTCATTCCACAGCCGGAGGGACTCTGAGTAGCAACAAATGATTGGAGTAAATATCGACTCAACCTGATGGTTGTGGATGTCACAAGGGCAATAGTGTTACCTCCACTGCCAAATGACACGAAGTTTGTTGTCTCGGGTGGGTTGTTGCAGATGCTTCAGAATCGTGGGCTATTCACAAGGCTACTATCCGAGGATCTGTAGAATCACCTGCACAACATTGTCTTTGTTTGTAAGAGCGTAATGGGAAACCAAAATCTGTCTATGGATGTCGTTGAGCTCCATGTATTCCCATTATCTCTTACCAGCAATGCAACATCATGGTTTTCTTAGCTCTCACAGAGTTTCATCACTAGCTGCGTTGAATTGCATACAACCTTTTTGGAGAGGTATTTCCCCATCTCCAAGAAGCTCAAGCTGAAATAGGAGATCAACAACTTCGAGAAGTTACCTGGCACAAGTCCGTGGATGAGTCTCTAGTCAAAATCTTCTATAGAGTCCTTGATGAAAACAGGCAAGCAATTGCTGACACTATCATGGGCGGATCGTTCATAGATTACACCTTCCAGGAGATTACAGAGAGACTAGAGAGGGTGGTCAAAACAAATTATACATAGGGCATAAGGGGCAATGCCAGAACAGGGAGCTCATTTGCTATGACTACTTCTTTAGTGCAAGCACAGGTTAGTAAAGAAGTGATGTAGATGCTTGCATGGATCAACACCAACGTAGAGTTGTTGATGAAGCAGAATGTTGAGAAGGTAAATGCAGTTACCCGTCAACCTGTACGGCCACCCGTGTATGAAGAGCCCTATTTTGAAGATGAGGCTTATTCATGGCAGAACAGATGGGGGGTTTCCGACCCAACACCCACGAGTTCAATCAGGACTACTGGCACCTAGATCAAGGAAACCAAGGTTAGAACTTTGGTCGAGAGGCAGCCTACAACTACAATAACAAGAATGACTTCTATGATAGAAATAGAGGCCAAGAGAGATATGCTGAGTGGGGTCGCAAAGATGTTTATAGAAGCAAAACTTATGTCCCACCCCACAATCGTGATGTTGTTGTAGATTAGTCCAAAGTCATAGATATGTTTGAGAGATTGATGAAAAAGGCTGATGCACAAGATGAAACACTGAGGAGGAAGGAAAGTTCAAGCACTTTTTTTCAATGTTAAAGCAGTTGTCTATCAACATTCCACTGATTGAGGCATTGGAGAAGATCTATGGGTATGCGAAATTCATGAAGGACCTGGTGCAAAAGAAGTACACTGTTAGTCAGGATATCTCATATGAGCTCTAACACTACAGTGCTATCTCTACACAGTTGTTGGTGCAGAAGAGAGAGGACCCCAGACCATTCACCATTCCCTGCACTATAGGGGATGTGGAATTCGCAAGGGCATTGTGTGATCTCGGTGCCAGCAGTAACTTAATGTCTCTTGTGATCTTCAAGAAGCTTTGTCTGGAAGCCCTCACATCGACTAGCATAAGACTTTTGATGGTTGACCGCACAGTGAAGAAACTAGTAGGGATCTCGCATGATGTCTTGGATAAGGTGGACAAGTTTATATTCCCCATGGACTTCATGATATTAGACTGCAAAATAAACATTAACGTCTTAATCATCTTGGGATGACCCTTCTTGGCCATTGGGCGAGCCCTGGTGGACATGGAGTCTAGCCTCCTCGAGTTCAGATTGAACAACAAAGAAGTTACCTTCAATGTCTGTTGATCAATGAAGAGGCCTAACGAGCTTAAGATGGAAGTTTGGGCTACAAATGAAGTTTGAGTAATTAGATAGCCCGCATCATGCCATTATATAAAATCAGGCGCTGCTTGGGAGGAAACCCAAGATATTTTTGTAATAATTATAGGTTAGTGTTAGTTTTTAGCATTAAACTTTAGATTAGGCTAGATTTTTGTATTTTTAGGCTGTGAATTTTAGACAATGGACTAGAATTGTATAGGGTAAAAGTGTACTTTTGCGAGTTTTGCAGGTACCAGACCAAGTCAGCTAAATTTTGGATGAAAAAAAACAGGAACTAGAGTTCAAGATATGCTCTACGGGTCATGCTGCATTTCACGAACTATGGACCATCTCATGAAAGTCTCCAGTGAGCAAGGATAGACTGCACTTCAGTCCATAAGCCAAACCCACAATTTGTATGTAGAACTATGGGTCATGAATTGAGTTTGTAGACCCTAGGTAAGTCCCCAAAATTTGCCTATGTGTCAAAGTTATCTATGAGATGTATCATGAGTCATATTATATTATACGACTCATATCACAACTCATAGGCAGTAGGTGGGGGTGAAAGTGTTAAGGCTTTCACGAAACCTCGATTCACGGGTTGTAGAGTAGTTCACGGCCCATAATTGGGCTTTCGTAAAGCCAATGCCCCTTCGATCAGAATCCGACCCAGTAAGGTTTGAAAAAGGGTAAAAATAATTTTGACCCCTTTTATTCACAAAACTAACATCAGAAAAACCCTACGACCTCACCCCATCACTTTCCGACCTTCAAATCTATCATCCCACATCACCTTTTTGGCCAAATTTATGCGACCCACTATTCTTAGGGTTTCGATGCCTACTCCACTTCCCCATCAATCTCCTCCTAATAGCGGTTCAAATCGATAAGCTTACGTTGCCTAAAACTTTCCATAATTGTATTATGATTGTTTATAGAGTTTTGACTTGGGTTGGAGATGGGTTATCGGAGTCGAAATGAATTACTTTTCCTTAAAATATTCTTCATAAATTGGTAATGTTAGATTAAGGTCAAAGTTAGTGTTGGAAAGGGAGAGTGTTAAATTACGAAATAGAACGGCTACTCAGCTGTGTCGAGTAAATTGAAAATGCATTCACATGGCCCAGTAGTAGTACACATGATGATGGGTGGTCAGAATGATTTAAAATGCATTATTGATGGTGTTGATAGGGTCGGGTATGCTTAGGGTTGATGACTTAGGTTAAATTTGTAAATTGGTGCATAAATCCTTGTGTACATATGTATTGAAGCTGATAAAATTGTTCAGGATAACTCGTAGATGAGGTTTTCAATAGAAATTGTAATACTGGCATTTACGAGGGGTCTTTTATGACACATGGATCAATCCACGAGTTTTAACTGCCCTCATGGAAGGCTCCAGTGCTAATTATTTCAGTAGACCGTATCATGTGAGACCCTCTACGACTCGTAGACTGATCCACGAGTCGTAGATGAGTCTTGTATGAGTTGCTAGTGTCAAACCTAAATTAGGACTTATATCCACGACTCTATTTACAACTCGTAGAGCATTCTACGAGTCATGAATGGGTCTCGTAAAAGTAAGTCTAGTATGCCCAATAGTAACATACACTTTCATACGAAAACCCCTACGAGTCATAGAACAATCCACGACTCGTACGGAGGATTTTGTAAACCTAATTACCTTTCAGTCAGTTCTAAAATTTTCTTGTGTTCTCTTTTGCTATTCATGGAACTAACTCGGTTTGTGATTGTGTGTCTTGTAGGTGTTATGGCTCCCAAATCTAAAAAAGAGGAAATTTAAGCAATGAGGGCCCACCTGTGAGATAAGGCCACTAATTCGGGGCATGCTCCCGAGGCTAGTGGCTCTGTATAAGAGCTTGGCATCTTGCCAGAATTTGATATAGAGCCATGCCAGACTTAGGCATCTTTTAGCCATGCTTCGTCATAGGCTATTGTGGTCTGACCTCCCCAGTTTGATGAGGGAAGTCATCGGGCTAGTAGTAGCATTCAGATAAGCTCCTCCAAGAGGGGGTACAGATCTGGTTCTATGGAGGGTTCTGACTTCTCACAATCCTCCATCCCTCGCGCACCCAAGTCATCATCAGACACAACAGATAGCAGATGGTGCATGGAGGGCATGTAGACTATTTTTATGAAGGATATGCAGAACAACGAGCATGGTCATCCCTCTCATTCTATACTGGAGGAGTCCCGGGTTATCACAAGAGGGATCGATAGTGTCCAAGGGCTAGAGGACACAATCATACAACACAGACTATTGTTGGTGGCATAACCAGCGGGAAGGTACTCACCGGTATTGGTGAGGGAGTTCTACCCGTCCTACGCCACCACGATACACAATATTCTTCCCAAGGGGAAGAACCTCCTTAGCCAACCCAGTCTTAAGGAGGTTAGAGTGCAGGGTCGTGTGGTAGACAAATAAGAGGAGACTATTCGGCATATGTTATTTGGACCCGAGTTTTCGGCCCCCAGTTCTATAATTGGGTTCGACCACAGAGTAAGGCAGGCACGTGACTTGGGAGTCATGAGGGACCCAAAGCTCTAGGCCTGTGTAATGACCCAAAAATTTTTGAACTTCATAATGGTTTGTCAAGGTTAGTTTTAAACTGGTCGTGGTTGAATTTTGGTAGCCATGGGTGGTATTTAAGTGGCCGGATTCAAAAAGGATCGTTTGGTGGAGTTGTTAGGCCGGTTGGGTAGTGGACTTTGAAAAGTCATATATTTTTTTACGAAATGAATTGTGTGGGCTACATTATTGCAAATCAAATTTCTTTGAGTTATCTTCATAACGCAACAGGTTTCACTCAATTCGGAGTTTGTATGTGAAAGTTATCGCCCTTGCAGTGAGATTGCCCGTATTTGGAAGTACGCTAGGAAAAGGGTTCTTGAATTGGGACTAAGGGTTGGACCACAAACCGTTTGGTGGTCCACGGTCCGTGGGGGTGTTCGTGGGTTGGTCCAGTGTGCTCCTGGAGGCTGGGGACCAAGTATGGTCCCACGGACCACCTCACAGTCTATGTGACCCTTCACAGCCTGTGAGGGGTCATGTGAAGTGATCCAAAATGTTGGCCAAGGTTTAGGGCTGGACTCCGGACTAAGTGATGCTCCACAGACCAGTACATGGTCCGTTTGCAGCTACACGATCTGTGAGGCCCCTCGTGAAGTGATCCAGAAAGTCCCCCGAGAGTTCAAGCCGAAGTCGAGACCAAGTGATGTCTCATAGACAGGCTCACGGTCCGTAAGCCTCTGGACGGGCACTGTGTTTCTTCCGTGAAGCCCTGTCTTTAGTGATATAGTCTATCTTATTAATGGTTAATTCGAAATTTAACTAGATCTTATGCCTCTTTTAGGCTTTCTAAGGTCTCCTAACTCCCCTAAATCAAACCCTAATCCCTTTTCATCCATTCTAAGACTCTTCAATTCATTCCAAAATCTTCTCAATCCTCGCAACCTCCATTGATGAAAGCTTGAAGAAATTTGGGAAAATTCATCTTTCTTGCAATTCCATTAAATTTTCTTGATTAAATTAAAGGTATGTGGGTTTGATTCATGGATTACCTTCCATCCATGAAGACCCAAGAATCCTCCTCTTTAATTTATGAATTTAAGCTTTCTTTAATTATGGGTTCTTTAATTCTTGATGTATTTCATTGCATTGAGTTGTGGGCTGTAGAAATTAGGTGATTTAATGATGATTTAAGTTTGAATTTTATGAAATGCATGAAAATTCTTGAAGGATCAATGTGCATGTCCCTTTAATGGTTTAATGTCCATGGGTAATTTGCATTATGTTTTAAATTTGGATTTCATCATGAATTATGTTGAATAATCTATTGAATTATGGTTTAAAGTTTGAATTCTCCATTACCCATGCTCTTGATTCCTCATTCATGGCATATGCATTGAAGAATGGTTATGATAAAACTCTTGTTAAAGACATGGCCCTTTTGTTATGATATGGTATGTTAAGGTTTGTGATCACATAGTCTCTTGTTATGGCTCTTTGAACATTTTGGGTGCTTGCACCACTTTTATATATTTCTAAGGCTTGATATAATAAGCTATGTAGATGAGCTACTCTTATTGCATTGAAATGGAATGGTTTTTATTTGGAAATTCTTGTTGCCTTTTAGCCTAAGTATGGATATGGATTTGATCATGATTTGGTTTAGTCAAATGATGCATGGTTTTGAAAAGAATGTCAACTCGCTCTCCGTTTTGAAAGGCTTCCATGGATATATATATGTATTCTCATGGGATGAGGCTTAGTACCAAGGGATTGGAGTCGGGGTGGACTAGCTCCAAGGGTCCATACTCCTTTTCGTCAAACCATGTGCCAACATGGGATTTCTCCCTAGATGGGATGACTTGTTTGTTTCCCGTTGTTGAAGGGTGATTAGGGATCTACCTGGCAAGTAGTCCGGATCCAAGTAGTAGCTCACTCGGGTCTCCTCCGGTGTCGTTTGAGGCAACATACCTGCTATATTATGATCTTAGGTTGCACTTCATGTATCGTGGCATGGCATATTGGTATAATATATTCCCCTTTGGCTATGTGCATTCCTTTCGTATCACTTTTCCCCTTGTCACCTCGTTTGTTCATACTATATTGTCATATGCGTTGCATACCCGTATACTTAGTACACATTTTATGCTAACCCATACTCTTTATCTACATGTTCTAACCATGTAGGGACCGGTGATGACTTCTATCTTCCAGTGGACGACGAGTGACATCCTTGGAGTTATTAGCTTATGGTAAGACCTTTTGCTCAAGGGAAATAGACACCTTCTATCTTCCATTGTATTTTCTTATTTCATGTATTGAGGGTGAGCCCCAAACTATGTCGAGGCCTCGCTTTTCTTATGTAGAGGATATGTTGGACACACTAAACTATTGCACATTGTATTATGCTTTATTGGGATATTATGACTATTGGGATTTGTTTTGGAAATGATGTATCATTTATGCTTTTGACTATGCTTATGGGTTTGTGAATGTTGGGAATGTGCTTATGTGGAAAGTCCCCTAACCCGGTATGCCCCCATAGCTTGAGCTTACTTACCCGCCCCTTAGAAAATACATGTTATGTGTTATGTGATTCATGCTTATCCCATCCCCGGCAACATCTCCATAGCTTGAGTCTAAAGCCCCGTTTCTCCTAGAATTATGTGTTATATGTTTACTTTTTCATTTCCAAATTGATGATGTGAGTAATGATGTTATGATGGCTTGATCGAGGACTTTCGGGTTCTCCTTCTCCATGTCACATCTAGGCCCCCTATCTGGGTCGTGATAGCCTGTTTGATGAGATGAGTGTCTACCCACATTGATGTACCTAGACCAGACCCTGTATGGGTAGCCACACCTTCGGAGCCTATTGGTAAGGCTTCACTCAGCTTTCTCGCTAAATTTTAGTAGGCGGTGGTACGCTCGAGCATCCAACCTACACTTACAAACAACACTTTGACCCCAAAGAGAGCTATTTTAGTGGCCAGCATCTTGGCTGGCTATGCTATCGACTGGGTCGAGCTGATCATCGAGCATATACATGAAGCGACCCTAAGGAGGTCCACGACGATCCCCTTCCCATGCTTAGTACATAGATTACAACTGATGGCAGGGGTTCATGTTTTGCACCATGTGGACATCATACTGACTGTGCAGCGCACACTAGATGCCTGCTTGATCAAGGCTAATGAGAATCCATTTGTTATGCGTAGGACACCGAGGCTACGGATTGTATTTCCAAACTTACTTGCCTGCTTCCATGCCTACGACCGAGCCATCTAGTTTGGCTCATACACTAACCATAAAGGGCCCCATAGACGGAGACTGCTGAGAGGGAGGGGCCCACTATTACTACTGCTGCTATCCCAGAGTCTATATTTGCTACATCAGCACCTGCCAACATCACATTTGTGTCAGCAACATCATTCTAGGCGCTGGCATAGAGACTGGCACACACTGAGTCATAGTTGGCTCAGCTCCTATAGCAGTTGAGGCCCTAGGTCTGCCAGGTCATGTTAGATACGGAGAGCCGCATGCAGGCGGAGAGCCATATGCAAGCGTTCACCACTATTTTTATTAGAGAGGGACTTGCACCAGTGGACGCCCGCATCGATACTTTTGAGGAGCGGATCTAGACGAGCCTCCGCATAATGGCTTCTATTGATTGTTTAGCCATGAAAGTAGAGGTTTAGCAGCTCTGGGCCGATATTACAGCAACATTGGTTACTCCGTTAGGGTTCCCATCCACTACACCACCTGCAACACCCATTGTTGATATGCTCTCTCCTGAGGACCCCATACACACTTCCCTTGGGAAGCGGCCCCATACAGATGATGCAGAGCATCTTAGTGTTGACCAGACAGGGGAAGAAGAGTTGAGGATTTCCCTGGCTAGATCCTGAGAGGGGGAGGAAGTCAGATAGGAGTTCGCACGTCAGATGCTTAGAGGCGTGAGTTCCTCCCATGTTACTCCTACCATTGAGGAGTCCACCAGGTCTGTGGAGGGTGGACAGAGTGAGCCAGAGAGAGGCGCTTAGGCATCTAGGTATGTTCCTTTTGACCCTAGTTCCTCATATTTCACTCTTGTGCATTGAGGACAATGCACATTCTTTTTGATGGGGTGTGGGCGGTTATATGGCCTCGGTGATGTCTGAGTAACCCTGGCCTATAACTACCTCAGTTTTTTATATCGAAAGGGTTTTTTTGCCTGTGTTCTTTCCCTGTAGATTTTATTTTATGTTGAACTGACATGTTTATAAGTATCATGTGTAATACATAGCATTGATATCCATGGCATAGTAAAATTGTATAAAAATGATACCCACTAAAATTTTTGTTAGTCTGTTAGTGACTATGCATTATTAGGCTATCCTGATAGTTTTTATTCTGACAAGTGTGTGACTGTGATAAAAAGCATGATCTGATTAGTTGTGTCAACATGTAAAACAGTTCCATAAGCGAGTGAGCGAAATTGCATGATTCCCTACTGTACTGTAATTCAGCAATTGCCCTGTACTAAGGATTAAGACTTTAGGTTAGTTGGTTAGGAAAGAATCTTAGGCCATTATTCGAATTGAGCTCACTTAGCTTAAATAGCCAACCAAAGATGTAGATTATCCCTTGGTCCCTATTTTGAGCCTAACTATCACGAACCGGATAGGGGGCCTAGATGTGACATGGTGAAAGAGGACCCGAAGACCCTCGATCAAGCCATCATAGCAT
>JBCEWC010016346.1:0-13179 GCA_038996855.1 Solanum aculeatissimum | reverse complement strand
CTTATAAGTGTAAGGGTTTTACCCTATAAATATAAGGGTTTCCTTCATTGTAAAATACATCTGAACATCTGAATACACTTGAATATTATTCAAGAGCAATAAGAAATCTTCTCTCTACTTTTTCTTCTTTTACTTTATAATTTCATAACAAATATGACTAATATACTCTTAAATTTTATGCAAAAACTAATTTTTTTTAAAAATATCCTTGTAAGGAAAATGAGGGATGACGATACACAGTAAAGAGAAAGTTTAGGAAAGTTTTGTTTTAGGAAAAATATTTTTGAGAATGGAAAAAAATACTAATGTTAAAGATAATATAAATTTGAAGAAGAATATCGATACAAGAAAAAATGATTATTAGAGACGAGTAAAAAATCTGGTCCAAAAAAATATGCTTATTGAGACTCTTCAATTTTTTAGTCCCTCGTTTGCAGTTTAAATTTATTATTTGTTTGATACTGAAGACACTAAATATGGTCTCCATATTAGTGTATGTATGAGTGGTCCTAGAACTAAACTTTACCTGGACAAATGCGCCATTTACATAACTAAAATTAATTCTTGTTTTTTTGTTTTATGATAGTTGTGAAATTCACTCCCAGAAATAGCAATTTCATCACTTGAAACTATATAGTCCCTAAACCCTAATTTCCTCACGTTGAAGTGGCCCAATGTTGAATGCTCGCTCTATTGCTTTATATCCGATGATTGAAAAATATTGTTGATATGAATTCAACCCTACTGTGCATTTTTGAAGGATGACTATTTGCAAGTGATCATACTTTTCTTTCTGGCTTCTCTACAGAATGAGCGAATCATCAATAGAAAGATATTCAATTTCCAAACCTTCATTAAAGTAATGACACAATAACATATTTGCTTCAGCATAATATTTAATACTTTATTTGTATGCTTAATGTAGTCTCCAAGATACATTGCATTTAAATAACAACATTCAACACTCATATATAAGAGGTAGTTCTGTTCGTTCGAATTATCATGGACAACGAAAAGTGTCGTATAATCAGCCATGGGTTAGAGAGAAGAAAAATAGTACTACCTTAGTACCTTTATCTTAAAAGTAATTTCTTGAGATGGTAGATCTCATGATGATTACATGTTACAAATAATAAAGCTAGAAAAATAATATTATAGACAAAGATTATTATTTCTCCTGAGGGATGAAAATAAAGTGAATGAGAACCCATGTATTTATAGAGAAACATCCTCTCCAGTAGAGGTGTACATGGACTGAGTTGGTTCAGATTTTTTAAATATCAAATCAAACTGTTGTATCAAATTTTTAAATATATAAATCAAACAAAACCAATAAAACTCATGTTTTTCAACCTTGGACTTTTTTTGGATTTTGTTTTCGACTTTCTCAAATTTTTTTGGATTTTGTTTTGAATTTCTTGAAGTTTTTTTTGGATATTTTTATATTTTCGAGTTTTTTTAATAAAGTAGTCAAAAAACATATAATTAATTTGTGCTTCAAATATTTCTATAGTCTTGCGAAAATATAAATATTTAGAATATTTTTTAAGAAATATACAAAATATGACATGTATTTCTTTAGTCATACAAAAAATACAAATATCTACGATATTTTTTAAGAAAAAACATAAAATATGACATGACTGAAGACACAAAAATATTCAACAAAAAATAATAATGAGATTTCATAAATGTCACACCCTGAGTATACACCCTAGAAGTGGCCGACACCTAGAACCATTTCTGGTCTCAAGCGAACCACTTGGCTTGGCTAGTTTACTCAGTGGAAGACTTAAATAATAAATGATAGGTTTAGATATAATAAGCTAGAGATACTGCAATAATCTGAACAAAATTGAATAGAGGAAATATCCAACAATAATTGAAAGTAAGAATTGAAACTCATGTCATCAAGTCTACGAAACCTCTAACTAAGATAATCTGAAACAACCACCATGACAGGCCCACGGTAACCACAACTAAAAATAAGTACTAAAACAAAAAATAAAGACTCCAAAGCCTTTGGTTGGTAAGAGGCCTCATCGATGGCTAAATGAAATGCTTGTCCTCAACGAAACGTCTTTTGAGGGACTCAGTCACCTAAATCTGCATCATGGAATGCACGAGCATGTAAAATAGCAAAAACTGAGAACTTAGGATAGGGTACTATACTCAAAAGTAGCTAAAACATGTCTCAAAATAGGATAGCAAAATAATAGGTAAAGGATATGCTGAAAGTAAAAATATATGTTGAAACTCTGTATGCAAGAATTAGTGTATACTTAAGCTTGGGGAGTTTCTCTAACCGACAATAATCACTATGAGCCTCGTGATGATACAACGTCTTGCCCATGTTGCCAGAGCCATCCTATACTTTTTCAGGGTAATGGACGAAAACTGGGAGAGTGGGTCCATCCCAAAATTGGGCCATCTCGGTGGCAATGAGGAGGTGTACTCTTCGTACAATCCTATACTACATTGGCTACATAGTTTATGAGTTCGAGTTATTATACTCTTACCCATATTGGTGCTCAATACTACTCCCAAAAGTATAAATCATATGCTTATACTTAAAAGAATATAATTTGCTCTAGGTGTTACTTTTCTTCTCTTTGGGACTTAACCCAACTTAACATTCTCTTAATTTTTCTCAAAACTATCTAAAATCATAGGTTTCATGTTTCACAATTCATAAAATATTTATGCTAATGCTTTAGTTGAGTTTAAAGAAAGAATTGAAAATTCATAGATATTCATAATAACTTTAGAGTTTAACTAGTTTAACAATTAAAAGTAGTATCTCAACCTAAGACCTCAATATAGTAGAAAGATCTAGTAAAATTCATGCTTTTCTTCAAAAATAGCATAAACAAGAACAATTACTCATAATGAAAAAATCTTGTTATCAACTAATAACTTGATACTTGGAGAAGCTAGTAGTTACATGATGGTGAAATAATGTAGTAAGATTTTTGTAGGCCTTACATATCTGTGAGAATTAGGTTCTTGAATAATTTTGAAGAAGGTGCTTTAAAGCCCTAGCTTTTGTTGTCACGACCCGAAATTCGGGTTTGATGACACTTCCCTAACCCAGCAAGCCGAGTCAGCCCAAAACTCAACAAATTAATAATTATAGTAAAAGCAGAAGATAAACAGTCTAAATAGGATGGATAAACATACTAAACAAAAACTAAAACCTTCCCAAGACTGATGACACATATATAAGCCTCTAAATAGAGAATTTTTAAAAGAAATACATATCTCAGATGTCTAGTCCTCAAATAGAACACAACATATAAAGAGAAAGTGGAATCTCTAAAAGCCTGGTGGGAATATAGGCAGCTACCTCATGAGTAATCTGGAAGCTCGATCCAACAAAAAGGAAGCTAACAAGAGGGATCAGCCACACAACGTGAAAAATTGTAGCAATAGGGTGAGCACCAAATAACGGGGTACTCAACAAATGGAACTAACCTAAAGTGAAGCAATGAACAACACATGTACTCCTTAACACCTAACCACATACTACCGAACTACAAACCTGCACTCAAAAAAGTCTCAGCACAATGTATACAACATAGAGAATTCACAAGGATATAGATATACTCATCACATAGTATCACATTTTAATGAGGTCTAACTATAAACAAGTCTAATGATACAGTAGTTATCTAATCTCGCAACATTTAATATAATAACAAAAAACCAAAGTGATATGAGATGGAAAGAATGCCATAAAATCTAAATAATGCGATGCAAAGTCAAATAATTGTGATGCATGTCAGTCCTAGAAGACACATCCACCGAAGTTATATGTATGCCTCAGATGGAACCCATGGAGGTCTCGCTTAGTCCATGTATCTGTGATCATGATCGACAATGACCTCGGCTTATGTCACCTGTTCAAAAATGACCTTAGACCCAATATTCGCTGGCATATTACCTTTGCCCAACCAGTAGAGTCCTCGGCCACCAATCCACATGTAGCCATCACAAGTATCAATGCAAGAATAGTAATAAATGCAATGTGCATGATCACAATTATATCATAGTATCAATATCATAATGATCTTAATATCTCAATATCATCAATAGTTCAACATCATCAGTGTTTCAATAACATCAATGTCTCAATATCATTAGTATTTCAATGTCATCAATGTCTCAGTATCATTGGTATCTCAATATCATTAATGTCTCAATGGCATCAATATCTCAATATCATCAAAGTCGAATGATTCACAAGATCACATAGATTACGAATTCATAATTAATTTGTAAATCATTATAGCACCATATAACAAGTATTCAATACAAGAAGTCATGATCAAACTTACATAGGATACAATTCTACCTCCAAATACTCAATTCCATACACATAGGAACATATAAGGTTCATTCATACTTAACAAAAGGTTAGAAGTCCACTTGCCTCAAGTAAAGTCTCAAACCAAGATAAATCTGCCGCCTTCCCTCTTCTATGGTACTCAACCTCACTAAAATCTATTCAAATATAGAATTTCAATCACATAACAAATCTAATGACACTAAAATTAGTCAATTAAAAGAAAAAAATAAAGTGGTCAAAACTCTCATGCTAGAAAATGTAGCCATAAACAGAAAATTAAAGCATAAAAATATTCCCGAAGTAACAAGGAGTTCAACAGTAAAAATAATTTTGAAAACAAAGCTGAGATGAGGGAGAACTCAACATTTTAAGTTTAGGAAATTAAAATCCAAAAATTCCTAAATTTCACCATCAGAATCCCAAAATCAGAAGTCAAAAACATAATTTAATCAATGAAACAAGTTAGAAAATAGTTACCAATAACTTTGCCTTCTAAATCTTGAAAATCCTCTCTTACAATTGTCACGACCCAAAATACGGGTGTGATGACACTCACCTAACCCACCAAGGCGAGTCAGCCCAAAACCTAACAACTTAACAAATATAATAAAAGTGGAAAATAAAAAGTTTAATAAGATAGATAAGCGGAAGAAAACAAACTACAATATCCCAAGGACTGGTGTCACATGTATAAGCCTCTATGTATAGAAAACTCAAAATAAATATAAGTCTAAAATGTCTAGTTCTCAAATAGAACATAACAATGAAAGGACTCCTCAAAGTTCTGTTAGAGACATAAACAGCTACCTCAAGGAATATCTAGAAGCTCGATCCTGGGAAGGGAGAAACCTAGCAAAATGGACTGGCCTTACAATCTACAAAAATATAGCAAGGGGTGAGCACCAAATAATAGGGTACTCAGCAAAATAGAATTAACCTAAAGTAAAGAAATGGAGAAAACAAGTAACTTCTTAAATCCCAACCATAATCTACCAAACTACAAACTTGCTCTCAGAAAAGTACTAGCACAATATAATGTAAAGATATCACCTGCTCTTCTACCACTGGTGCATCCACCTCTGTCAATCTAACCTCTATAAGAACCCTGAGTCTGTGGGGTTGAACCTCTAGTTGGTGGTGTTAGATCTCTGATCGATGTCGCTGATTACAAATGGTATGACCCTGAATGAGTCTGGTGAGGGCAACATCTAATCAAATGATCTGAAGAGCCACACCAAAAACATGATCTTGGATGAGAAAAGGACTGAGAAAATGAAAGAGGGATATTGTAACCTCCCCAGCCTGTGGGCCTCTTCTAAGAACCGAGTGAACTCTAACCATAACTATAGGTGTCACGGAAACCTCATCCCCCATCTGAAGCTAGCAAGGCCGCATGAATCTCTCGATACTGAAATGAACTACCTCCTCTGTCTATACCTTTCCCCCTGATGAGGCATCGGAGAACTACCCAGAGGTACGATCCCCTTTGGAGCCTCAAAACTCCTCTCTATGTGCCAACTCTGCCTCCTTGGCAGCACTAACCACTAACTGAAAAGATGCTCCACCTCAGAATATCCAAAATACTGGTTGTCTAATAGGATAAGTCAACCCTCTAACAAATCGATGAACTCTCTCTGCCTCCGTAGGAATAATTCTAGTAGCATGCTGAGCCAACTGGCAAAAGTGAATCTCGTACTCTAAAACCATCATAAAACCCTATCTCAAACCTCAAATAGAATGAAACATAAGATTAAGGGCCTTGAGAGTTTGCCAAAAAACAAGCTAATATCTCTCAATAATCTAGAAGCTCTACCCAATAGTGAGAGTAGTAGTTCACGAGATACTTGTCACGCTCCAAGAGGGTACACTTGGTATGGTCGACACTCAAAGAACCATTGCTGATTCTCCAAGAGGACTACTTGGCATCATCATCACATCCAATCAACAATGGAAGAATATACTCAAGTAAAGGATAAGAATTAACTACATAACTAAATCTCTATATCCATAATAGTTTCCAATGAACAAATTTTGAAAGTAAATATGAACCAACTACCATAAATCAATATCTTGAAGCCACTAATCCAAGTCTAGAAGGTGCCAAGACAAGTCCCCGGCTACCTCAAAAGAAATGATACTACTCAAGATAAAAATGAAAAAGGATCCTCTGAGTAGCAAGGAGGGCTCACCAAGTCTCGAATGCAAGGATTGGTCCTCAAGTAAATGTTTGTTGAGTACTTCTATCACCTGTATCTACATCATAAAAATAATGCATGCCCAAATGGACATCAGTAAATTAAATGTACTGTATGTAAAATTGCTGGGAAACAAGTAAGGCTCAACATAGTCAATCTCAATAAGCTCAAACAATCAATAATTTAACTCAACAATCTATCCAATAAACAACTTTTAGGATTTGAAAGGCATGACTTCTATCCTACCCTGGCAATGTATTTTATGGGTTAGATTTGTTATCTACTAATGTCCATATTGGTTGTCAATACTCCTCCCCGGACTCAATATGCTCATATCAATCAATTCAATCAACCCTTTATATTAGTTTTATTCTAACTATGTTCAATCAATCAGATCAACCAATTAATCGTGTCCATCTCCATCAATGACCAACCACTTATGCACATTAATTTAACATGTTTTCAAGGTCCATTAGACTCTACAATGATTGTCATTTAGACTCCAATCAATCATGGTCAACACATAACACATAATATTCTCATATTCCAATCATGCTCCCAATTTTACCCAATTAAGAAATTCATAAATTATATTCTCAATTCAATTGGATGCATAATGAGAATCATGAAATTATGAAATTAAGGTTCATGTTAACTAGTACAGTTAAATGCCTAAAATCCATACAATTAACGTGTATACTATCAATATGTTCATTGATAGGCATGAAGATTAAGAGTAAATGTAGATAACTCGAAGATTAGGATTATGGAATTTTTCTACTCAATCTCTATACACTAATTTGACTCACGTAGATACAAGGTATAACGACTCGAAATTTTTCAGAAACTCTTTATGGTTGTATGGTTGGACTTGTATGATATTATACTGGTCATGGTTGAATTTTGGTAGCCACGTATTGAGTTTATGTGGCCGAACGCAAAATGGATCATTTGGTGGCCTAGAGAGGCCATTTGGGTAGTGTACTTTGAAGAGACATAACTTTTGATGTGAGTTGAACCGTGTAGGATTCTACATATCCAAATGAATCTCTTTGAGTTATCTTCACAACGCAACTAGTTTCACTCAATTCGGAGTTCATATGAGGACGTTATGGCCAAAATAGTGAGACTGCCTGAAATTCAGAAGACGTTGGGGATAGGCCCTGAAAATGGCCCAAGGAGAGGACCACGGACCGTGTGAGGGTCCATGGTCCATTTGGGGGTCCGTGCCATGGTCAATTGGGTTCAGGGTGGCCTGGACCCAACCCATGGACCAAGTGAGGTCCCACAGACCACCCTACGGTCCGTGAGACCTCAAACAGTCCGTCTGGGGAGGCAGTGTCTTGGCCTTTTTTTGGGGTTAGTTCTTGGGCCAAGTGTGGCTCTACTGACCAGTACACGGTCCGTGTGAAGCCACACGGACCGTGAACCCCCTTCGTGAAGTGTTCCAGAAAGTCCCTCGAGAGTTCGTGTTGAATTTTGGCTAAGGCATGGTTCACGGTCACTTACACGACCAGTGTGCTGTTGGAAGGACACTGTAGCTCCTCCGTGAAGCACTGTTTTACAGTTAATTGTCAGTTTCTTTAATGGTATTTTCTTGATTTAATTAATCCCTATGCCCCTTTTAGGCATCCTAAGGTCCCCTAAACCCCCTTAACCTAACCCTAACTCCTTTTCATCCATTCTAAGCCTCCTCATTACACTTTGGAAAATCCTAAATTCTCATGACCTCCATTGTTCAAGCTTGAAGAAATTTGGAGAAGACAACCTTTGCTTGTTTGATTCTTCAATTCCTTTGGTGATTGTAAGGTATGTGGGTTTTGATTCAAGGATTTCCTTTCATCCTTAAAGACCCAAGAACCCTCCTCTTTAAATTTGATTTTTAAGTTTTCAATTAAGGATGGGTTCTTTAAAATTTCAAGTAATTATTTGATTGGGACTATGTGCTGTAGATTTTAGGTGATTTAAATGTTGTTTTGAGTTAGAATTTCATGAAAGTTTAATGGTTTGATTTTCATCAAGTTATGCATGTTCTTATACTCTTTATTTATGCATGGGTGTTGTCCAAATGAGGTTTTGAAGGTAGATTTGACTTGAATTTCTCATGAACTACTCTTGAATTGAATGTAAAGTTTGAAATCCATTACCCATGCTATTCATATTGTCCCTCATGGAATTGCATGCATGATTCATGGATTATTGTGAAAGTTTTGATGTAGGCTAAGTCCCTAACATGGTTTTGACTATGATTTGAACAAGTATGGGTTAGGGCTAAGTTGCATCACACTAAGTCTATGACATGATATGATATGGCTCCTTGAGCAACATGTGTGCTTGCACTAACATGATATGATATGATATGAATGGAGCTACTCTTATGGATGATGTATGACATGAAGGTTAGTTTGGAGTTTTAGCCCATGATGCATGACTATGAACTATGTTTAACTCTTGTTAAGTATGCATGATAGTATTTGAAAGTATGTTTGGCTCCTAAATCCAAGTATGCATGATTTGAAGTTCAAGTGTCAAGTTTCCATTTAAAAGCAAGTATATATATGTATACTTATTCTTGTGGCATGATGACTAAGTACCGAGAATGATTAGAGTAGTAAGTGGGCTATCTCCAGGGATCCCACTCCTTTCCCAAAACTATGGGCCTACATAGGTTGTTACCAAAATGATCGGGTCGTAAGGTATGCCTTGATATGATATAATATGATATGTTATGACATGTTATGAATGTAAACCCTTTCCAAATAACCGGGGCGTAAGGAAGGTGGCCATCACACCAAAATGACCGAGTCTTAAGGTGTGGTGAAGATTACCTTTGGCAAGTAGTCTCCTCCGATCCAATGGGAGGTCACATTGGGCAAGGTCATGTTGTAACTCACATGAACTTGTGATATCGGTTATGGTTCCATCCCCCCTATACTACGCATTTTAGCATTTCATGCATCATAACTTTCATGGCATATTGATATATGGTCTCTTCCTATATTCACTTCTATAGATGTGCCCTTGCTATATAGGTTGCTATAGGCTCATATGCATATGAATTTGCATGCCCGCATACTTAGTACTTTATTGTACTAACTCATACTCTTGTCTACATGCTCTAACCATGTAGGTATCGGAGACGACTTCCACATTCCACCGAATGACATTTGATTTCTCTGGAAGACTTGTACTAGTGGTGAGCCTTTTTGTTCAAGGGCAATAACCACCTTCTATCTACCTAGTTTTGTTATGCCATTTACTTCATTTATGTATTGAGGGTGATCCTCAAACTATGTCGAGGCCCAGTTTCATCATTGTAGAGGCTTGTTAGACAAATCTAAACTCTTGTACGGCGACTTGAAATGTTGAATATTATGCTTATGGAAGTTATGCTTATTAGCCTTGATTATGAGAATTGTTATCCATTATGCTTATGACTTATATGTTGGGAATTTTGATTGACTAGTGTTTATGTGGAAAGTCCCATAATCCCGGTGTGCCCCCATAGTTGAATCCCACTTACCCGTTCCCTTAGAGGTAATTGTTATGGGTTATGTGAATTCATGCTTATCCCATTCCTAACAACATCCCCATAGCTTGAGTACAAAGCCCTGATTTTCCCTTAAAGCTTGTGTGTTATGTGTTTAGCTTCCGCGCTTTTAAACCGATGATGTGTGTGATGATGCTATGATGGCTTGATTAAGGACTTTTGGGTTCTCCTTCGCCATGTCATATATATGCCCCTATCCAGGTTGTGACAATGATGGTATCAGTGCCCTAGGTTTGTAATGGTCCTCGGAGTCCAACATGACGGGTCAAGTACAATTTTATTCATGGGTGTGTTGTGCATTATACCTATGAATGAGAGGCTATGACGACGTTTTAGGAATGATCACATTTCACTTCTTCCTTATGTCGTGCCATGAGATCTTACGATGGTTCTTTCTAAACTTTGGTATGTTTGTCGCTCTTTCAGAGAATGCCTCCCAGAAGAGCTCCCTATCCCCATCAGGCTCTAAAGGTTGAGAAAATAGCTCCTCGGGCACCGGTTGAGGAACAGGTGTCATATGCCGAGTTCAGAAATGTTGTCTCTATGTTGGCACTAGCTGTGACCAACCAAGATAGGTCGTTCAACACGGTCAATGTCACTACTCCAGCCTCAAGGGTAAGGGACTTCACTCGTATGAACCCTATGGAATTTTATGGTTCTAAGGCTAATGAGGATGTCCAAGAGTTCGTGGATGAAATCACTAAAGTGTTATCAATTATGGGGGTTAGTTCAGAGGAAAAGGTGGAGTTGGCGGCTTATCAACTCAAGGACGTGGAACAAGTATGGTATACTCAATGGCTTGTTGAGAGGGCGATGGATGTGAAGGTTGGATGGGAGGAATTCAAGATGGCCTTCCTTGATCGGTTCTTTCCACTTGAGCTTAGGGAATCTAAGATGACCGAGTTTATCAATCTCCGACAAGGTAACATGACCGTGAGAGACTATGCCCTCAAGTTCACAAAGCTCTCCAACTATGTTCCTATGCTTGTTTCTGATCCCCGTGCAAGGATGCACAAGTTCATTTTGAGTGTTTCAGACTTGGTGATGAAAGCATGTAGGACCGGTATGCTCATTCATGACATGGATATCTCTCGGCTCATGACTTATGCCGAAAAAATTGAGGGAGAGAAACATAGGGAAAGAAGAGTGCATGAGGCCAAGAGGGCCTGATTTGATGGTGGGTTCTCCAACTAAAGGAGTGGTGGTGGTGGTTTTGGCCGATTCCATCAAGGCCAAGGTTCGGATATGAGAGTTGCAAATCCTAAGGTGCGTCCTCCTAAGGCACAAGTTGGGGGTGGTCCCCAAATTCCTCCGTGTGGCCGATGTGGAAAGTGTCATAAAGGTGTTTGTAGAAAGGTTACGAATGCTTATTTCAGATGTGGTAGCATGGATCATAAGGTCTTTAACTGTCCAAGGAAGGTGAGGAGAGAGCAAGTGGCTCCAGTTGAGGGTGCTCCTAGAAACAACCTATTTTATGCTCTTCATGGCCGCCAAGAGGTAGAGGGAGCTCCGGACGTCGTGACTGGTATGTTGAAAACCTTTGACTTTGATGCATATGCTTCACTTGATCCGGGAGAAAATTATCTTTTGTGACTCCTCTGTTGGCTATCAAAGTTGGTGTGAGTTCTGAGACTCTAAGGGAACCTTATTCGGTGTATACCTCATAGGTAAGTCCATTGTTGCCCGAAAAGTGTATCGTGGTTGTCTGGTTTCTGGGGTGTATAAGGTGTTCTCTAATGTCCTTGTAGAACTTCAGGTTGTATGATTGTGATGTAGTACTTAGGATGGAATTGTAAGGGGAGAATTTACCATATGGTGCGGGTTAGATATGTGAAGGGTGGAACACCTAGGTTTGAATCGATTTCGGTGGTTAATGAGTTCCCAATGTGTTTTCCGAAGGATTGCCTGGTATCCCTCTCGATAAAGAGGTAGAGTTTGGTAAGGTGACATATAAGTTAGGCTTGCTGTTGGACATGAAGGAGCGATATCCTCATCTTTTCCCAATCCACTCAAGCCTAAGATACTAGGTTCTATCTTATATGGTCCTAATTGCTTGTTTTCTTGAGTTTCATGACATTGCATGCATACATGAGCACAAAAATGATTTAAGTCATGTTTTTACATGAGTTTTGAATGATTTTTGATATGATGCATGGTCTCTTGAGTTGTGGTTAAAATGTCTCTTGTTTTGTGATTGATGTCATCAAGACGTAGTGATAGCACATTCGAGGACGAAGGTTCCAGAGGGGGGAATAATATAACGACCCAAATTTTTTTGAAAAATCCATATGGTTGGCCTTGTATGATGTTATACTGGTCATGGTTGAATTTTGGTAGCCACGGGTTAAGTTTAAGTGGCCGAACACAAAATGGATCATTTGGTGGCCTAGAGAGGCTGTTTGGGCAGTGCACTTTGAAGAGACATAACTTTTGATGCGGATTGAACCGTGTGGGCTGCTACATATAAAATTGAATCTCTTTGCGTTATCTTCATAACTCAACTGGTTTCACTTAATTCGGAGTTTATATAAGAAAGTTATGGCCAAAATAGTGAGACTGCCTGAAATTTGGAAGACGTTGGGGATAGGCCCTAAAAATGGCCCAAGGTGAGGACAACGGACCGTGTGAGGGTCCACGGTCCATATGGGGCTCCGTGCCATGGTCCAGTGGGTACAGCGTGGCTTGGACCTAACCCATGGACCAAGTGAGGTCCCACAGACTACCCCACTGTCCATGAGACCTCAAATGGTCCATTTGGGGGTCCATTTGGGGAGGCAGTGTCTTGGCCTTGGTTTGGGGTTAGTACTTGTGCCAAGTGTGGCTCCATAGACCATTACACGGTCTGTGTGAAGCCTCACGGCCCGTGAACCCCCTTCGTGAAGTGTTCCAGCAAGTCCCTTGAGAGTTCTTGTTGAATAAGGCATCGTTCACGGTCACTTATACGGCCAGTGTGCTATTGGACGGCTACTTTAGCTCCTCCATGAAGCACTATTTTATAGTTAATTGTCCGTTTCATTAATGGTATTTTCATGATTTAATTAATCCCTAGGCCCCTTTTAGGCATCCTAAGGTCCCCTAAACCCCCT
>JBCEWC010016345.1:0-13179 GCA_038996855.1 Solanum aculeatissimum | reverse complement strand
CACAAACAACACCGGAGCACCCCAAGGTGAAATGCTAGGCCTAATGTACCCTTTTTCCAACAAATCCTTCAATTGGTTTTTCAACTCCTTTAACTCCACCGGAGCCATACGATACGGGGGAATCAAAATGGGTTAAGTATTCGAGAGAAGGTCTATACTAAAATCTACCTCTCAATCAGGAGGGATGCTAGGCAAATCATCCGAAAATACATCGGGAAACTCTCTCACTACCGGCACCAATTCAAGCCTAGGGGATTCTCCTTCTATATCCCTAACCTGAACTATATGATAGATACACCCTTTCCCAATCATTCTCCAAGCCTTAAGATAGGAAATAAACCTACCCTTCACTATGGAATTTCCACCCTTCCATTCTAATACCGACTCATTAGGGACCTGAAACTTAACCCGTCTATATCTATAATCAATAGAGGCATAAGATGCATGCAACCAATCCATCCCAAGAATCATATCAAAATCATAAATTTCAAGCTCTATAAGATCACCAAGAAACGCCTTATGCAAAACCGACACAGGACAACCCCTATACACCTTCCAGGCTACAATAGAGTCACCCACGGGAGTATACATGGAATAAGGCTCCCTCAAAGTTTTGGAACACACACCAAACTTAGTAGCCAACAAAGGAGTCACAAAAGATAAATTGGCACCCAGATTAAGTAAAGCATATGCATCAAAGTTAAAGATTTTTAGCATACCCGTGATAACATCCAGAGCTTCCTCCACTTTTTGACGGACATGAAGAGAATAAAACCGATTGTTCCTTGGAGCACCTCCAATCGAGGCCTTTGGTGGCCCTTGACCACCGGAAGCAAATTGGTCCTTTTTCACATTCTTTGGGCAATGTGAAACTTTATTGTCCAAGCTACCACACCCGAAGCAAGCACCCATTACTTGTCTACATACCCCCAAATGACTTCGGCAACAAAGAGCACAACGAGGAACCCGAGGACCATCAACAACTTGTGCCCTAGGAGGAGGCACCTTAGTAGAAAATCTCACATTAGCCCCTTGGCTATGTTGGAAATAACCAAATCCACCAACCTTTTCATTTGGGAACCCACCATCAATTCTGGCCCTCTTTGCCTCATGTACCCTTTTATCTTTCATCTTTTCACCCTCAATTTGTTCGGCATAGGTTATGAGCCTTGAAATATCCATCTCCTTTATAAGCATAGACATACGACACTCCTTCACAATCAAATCTGACACACATAATATGAATTTGTGCATTCTTGTACGGGGATTCGAAACAAGTGTAGGAGCATACTTGGAGAGTTTGGTGAACTTGAGGGCATAGTCCCTCACGGTCATGGAGCCTTGACGAAGGTTAATAAATTTGGTCATCTTGGCTTCCCTAAGCTCAAGTGGAAAGAATCGATCAAGAAAGGCCATTTTAAACTCCTCCCAATCTGCTTTCACATCCGCCACCCTCTCCACAACCCATTGTCCATACCAAACTTGTGCCACATCCTTGAGTTGGCAAGCCGCCAAATCTTCCTTTTCCTCCGAACTCACACCCATAATTGAAAAGACTTGGTAAGATTATCCACAAATTCTTGAGCATCCTCATTGGCATTAGAACCGTAGAACTTCGGAGGGTTCATACGAGTGAAGTCCCACACCCGTGAAGTCGGAGTAGTGATCGGGGCTGGGTTGACGGGCCGAGCTTGGTTGGCCACAACTTGGGCAAATATAGAGAAAACATTGCAAAACTCGGCATGGGTCACCTGTTCCTCAACCGGTGCCCGAGGATCCATTTCCTCAACTTCAGGAGCCGGACGGGGAAGGGGAGCTCTTCTTGGAGACATTTTCTGAAAGAACGACAATACCATAGTTTAGAGACTTATCAAGATCTCATGGCACAACATAAGGAAGAAATGAAGTGAGACAGTTTCTTAGAAACATCGTCATAGAGTCATGTTCATAGATATGACGCGCATCACACCCATGAACAAGACTCTAATCGATGTGGCATGTTGGACTCTGAGGATCATTACAAACCTAGGGCTCTGATACCATCTTTGTCATGACCCGGATAGGGGACCTAGATGTGACATGACAAAGGAGAACCTGAAGGCCCTCAATCAATCCATCATAGCATCATTACACACATCATCGGTTCGGAAGCGCGGAAGCTAAACACATAACACGTAAGCTCTAAGGGATTTGGGACTTGGGACTCAAGCTTTGGAGATAATGTCGGGGATGAGACAAGCATGTATACACATAGCACATAGCAATAATCTCTAAGGGGACGCATGAGTAGGACTCAAGCTATGAGGCACATTGGGATTATGGGACTTGCCACATAAACACATAATCATTCACAATACCCATCATTCAATTCATGAACATGATAAGAGATAACTTCCATAATCAAGGTTAAATAGGCATAGTATTACATAACCAAAGGTTCAACATACAAGTCAAACGTACAAGAGTATAGAGTGGTCCAATAATGTCTATACATAGATGAGCGGGGCCTCGACAAGTTTGAGGCTCACCCTCAAGACAAGGAAAGTAAATACATAATGTAAAGTGGTAGATAGACGGTGGCTATTGCCCTTAAACAAGAGGGCTCACCACTAGAAAATCTTCAATAGGATATCAAACATCATCTGGTAGAATGTAGATATCGTCTCTGGTCCCTACATGGTTAGAACATGTAGAACAAGAATATGGGTTAGAACAATTAAGCACTAAGTATGGGGGCATGCAATGCATATAACAAGTATAGTGTAACCAGGAAACATGTCTAGGGGACAAGTGATACGAATGGAATGCACGTTGCCAAAGAGTAATATAACAATATGTTATGCCATGATGCATGAGATGCAATCCTATGATCACATATAGCGGGGATGTAACCTCAACCGACAACATGGAAGACCCGAACGATCCACTACCCAGATCCGGACTACTTGCCTAGTAGTACTCAAGACACCCTTAAATCAAGGGATAGCATGACATGGAAATCCCTATCTAGGGATTTAAAACCCATGGTGGTACAAGGTTTGACGAAAAGGGCGGGGCCTTACAGATACCCCATATTGCCACCCAATCTCTCGGTGCTAAGTCTCATCCCACGGGAATACATATATATATACATGCTACCTTTAATCGGGAAACTTACATTCTTTCAAATCATGCATCATTAGTCATGTCAACACCATTGTACAAGAATTATTTTCATGCTTAGGCCATAGGCCAACAAGAGTTTCCAAAATATTTCATGATCATTCTGTGTCAATGCAATAAGAGTAGTTCATCTACATGGGCTTGTCATAACAAGCAATCAAGACATGTCAATATGGTGCAAGAACCCAATATGCTCAAAGAGCCATGGCAAGGGACTATGTGATCACAAGTCATAACATTACATGAAAACATGAGTTTCATCAAGAAATTCATCATAACAATAACCATGTATATGTCATGAATGATGAACAAGAACATAGGTAATGGAATCTAAACTTTATTTCTCAATTTGAAACATATCTCATCATAACTCATGTGAAAATCCATAAATAAGTCCTAATGCAAGTTACCCATGATTAATTAAATCATTAAAGGGACATGCACTTGATCAATAAGGGTTCTCATAAATTCAAGCTTAAAATCATGTTTAAATCACCTAAAAACTACGGTACACAATTCCCAACACTAATCTACTATAATAATGGAAGAACCCATAACTTAATTGAAAACTTAAAATCAAATTTAAAAGGTTAGGATTCTTGGGTCTTCAAGGATGAAAGAGGATCCTTGAATCAAATCCCACATACCTTAATTTCACCAAAAGAATTGCAAGGTCAAACTTAGTGAATGTTGTCTTCCCCAAATTCGTCAAGCTTTCTTCAATGGAGGATAAGAGGATATTAGAATTCTCAAAGTGAATGTAGGAGGCTTAGAATAGATGAATGAGGGTTTGGGGCTTGATTTAGGGGTTTAGGAGACCTTAGGATATCTAAAAGGGGCTTAGGGAATCATTAAATCACGAAATTACCATTAATGAAATGGCCAGTTAACTGTAACATAGTGTCACACGGACTGCTATAGTGCCCGTCAAAGTGACACACAGTCCGTTCAACTGCCCATTAAATGACACTTAGCCAAATTTCAACGCGAGCTCTCAGAGGACTTTCTGGACCACTTGATGGGAGGACTCACAGACCGTGTACTGGTATATGGAGCCACACTTTGCCCAATAATCAACTCCCAAGAAAATACAAGCCTCTGCCCCACTTGACGAACCATTTGAGGACTCACAAGTCGTGGGGTGGTCCGTGAGCCATGACTTGTGTTCCGGAGTGGTTCCTTGACACCCCCAGCTCTTTGGACCTTGGAACGGACCCCCAAACATACCGTGCCAAAGCTCATGGTCTGTGGCCCTTGCCTTGGGCCCTTTTCAGGGCCTATCTCCAATGTCTTCCAAATTTAAGGCAGTCCCACTGTTAAGACCATAACTTTCTCATCTGAACTCCGAATCAAGTGAAACTAATTGCATTGCAAAGCTAACTCAAATAGATTAAATTTGATATGTAGCAGTCCACACGCTTCAACCTGCATCAAAAGGTATGCCAGTTCAAAGTCTACTGTCCAAATGACCTCTCTAGGCCACCAAAAAATTCATTTTGTGTTCTGCCACTTAAACTCAACCCTTGGTTACCAAAACTCAACCATGACCAGTATAACATCATACAAGACCAACCATAAGGAGTTTTCAAAAATTTTTGGGTCGTTACACAAAGTTCTGCATTCTCAGTTTGAACACTCAGACATGTAATTATTTCCCTTTATAGATTCCAAATTAGCGACATAAATGTTCTTCTCTTTTTGCCACAAGAACCACTTCTTTCGAATCCAAATTGGCGATATCATAATTTTTTGAGTGAATTTTTACTTTATTCTCTTTGTCACAAATTTGGGATACACTCAACAAACTGAATTTCAGTCCACTCACTTAATAGACATTTTCTTTTGAGTGATCCAGTGACTTTCCAATCCTACCAATACCAAGAATATATCCCTTTTTTCCATTTTCAAAAGAAACACCTCCACCTTAAAGTGTTTTTTGTGAAAGTAAGCTATTAACATCTCCAGTCATATGCTTTGAGCACTCACTATTAGTCACAACCTGAGCATAGGGCCTAGGTACGACATGGCGAATGAGAATCCAAGGGTACCTGAACAATCCTCATAACATATATTAAGCACATCCTTGGTTATGGAATATAATACATGCATCAAATAGTCAAAATAAAGGGATTCAGGACTTAGGACACAAGCTATGGGAAAATAGGTAAGGGACTTTCGATCCTTAAATCACATCAAACAATACTAAGGGAAGGGGAACATGGGACACACTTTATGGGAAAATAGGGACTTAGGGAGATACACCATCTCATAATCAACATCAAAAGTATCAACATATAAAGGATAGGGGCTAAGGGATAAGTCTCCATAGAAGCTTAAACATCACATAGTGTGTACATAACATAAGTATCCAATAACACCTCTAAACATGAGTAGGATGGAGGCTAACACATGTCCCAGGCTCACCCTCAAAATACCAAGTAAGGTAATAATGTCTCAGCATAACAAGCTAGATAGATAGTGGGTATCACCCTTGAACTAGAGGACTCACTACAACAAAATATCTTCAAGAACCAAACTAGCCACTAGGAGGTGGATAAGGAAGTGCTCCTATCCCTACATGATTACATCATATTGGCAAAAGTATGCTTAGTACTTTGAATGTACTAGTATGTCGGATGCATTACAACAATAGGTCATAATTTACATAGACAAGATGCACAATCATATACAATGGAAATATGCTCAATATGACATGCACGAGTAATACTTGATTGAAAACATACATGGAAGGTAAAATATAATTTCTTGTCATCATATATGTGGGAGGAGATCATAACCGATATTAAGACTATATGAGATACTACATGAAATCCAACATATCCCCCTACGTTGGCATGGGGAGACCACTTTTAAAGTGAAACTCTGTTAACTTGCACATGCATCTTTGGTGAATATAAAATGACTTAGGTGGATCCACTAGCCTAGCCTATAAGGGCTCCTATGGTGGCACATAGTTAATGAGACATAAGGTTATTTTTTTGATTTTCCTATTGAGTTCCACCACCATAACCCATTCAATGCTAAGTCATTCCCACGGAATACATTTGAAAACATATGCATAATCGTATTTATTCATAAACTTATAAACATAACATCATCGTGTAAGGATTAGCTCATTAAAACATGAGGTTCATCAAGTGAGAATTGTCCTTATCACAAGGGGATCTATCTTTTGGTAAGAATTATCCTTATCACCATCATTAAAAATTCATAAGAGGGATTCATAAATACTTCATAACTTTCATAACATGTAATTGAACCCTCATCCTTTGAGAATCATACTTTATTAGAAAACTTGATATGAAAATTGGGTGGGTTAATGCATGTAAGCTTTAAATCATGAAACTCAAGAGACCTATGAAATAATATAGTGAAAATCACCTATTTAAATCATTCTCAAACAACCCACCACAATCATTCATATCATCTTTTGAACATTGGTATAGAAACATGAAATTCATCTTATAAAATCACCAACTACATTGCATCTCATGGTATCATAACATTTATAAATTTGAATATCATAAAATAGCTCATAAAAATAAACCCTTAAAATCACTTCATGCAATTTCATTAGATAAATATTCTCAACATAAATCATGCTTAATAAAAGTAATAGACAATACCCATAAGAAATCAACATTAAAATTTGAAGGGTTGAATAAAATAGGTTTTGGGACTCCATGGGTGGAAGAACCCATGGATGAAGAACCCACATACCTTAAGGCCTTGAAACTTGATGAAGAAAGCTTGAACAAGCTTGAGGAATCACTTTGAGACTTGACCTTTAATGAGAGAACTTGAAACCCTAAGAACTTGGCAGATCTTTGGAAGAGGAATAATGGGAGATTTTAAAAGGATTTAGAGAGAGTTCGAGTGAGATTTAGGGCTAAATATTATGGATTTTTTGGGGATTCACACATATAAGGGTGTTGTGATATGTCCCAATTTCCCTTACTTAATTTTGGAAAAATTCAACAATATTTGTTCACAAATGAAACATGTCCGCGATGCGGACTTGCTGCTACTAAGAACATTTTTGCACGAAGTTCAATTTTCTCCTATTTTTACCTAGGGATGCGTTTATGCCACTTTTGTACTATCCAGAACCCTTTCCACAACGTAAATTTATTGCACACTTTTCTAGTTATGGAAAAATAAATCGAAAAATTATTTTTTGATACGGTTGACCTAAAAATCAAAGGAGACCTTTTTCCTACACAATTGTTCCTCCTGAAAATGAATATGAACTCGAATTATTGAAAAATAGATAAAATTTTTGATATTCAAGAAATACACCCTAAGGACATTACGAATTGCTTGGGAGGTGTTACACTATCCATGTACTAGCATTGGTTGCTGCTTCCTTCACTTACCTTCAAGAGATCACTCATTAGTATTAGGAACACATATTAACTTGAGTTACAAATATGCAGATAAGGGGATAATTAATACTTTTCTTGCCCAGGGGGTAGAAACACTTTCTTCAGCTTAGAGATATTCGGGAATTCACCCTAGGACCAGGTCCCACTCTTCTTCTCTTTTGTTCAAAATATCCCGCTAGGCTATCTTCAATTTTTTTCAATGAAGGGTAGTTAGTCTTCAGATGATTGCCATTTCCACAGAGAGTACACAACAATAGATTTGACCTATTAACATTTTTGCTCTGTGTGGTATGAGACAAACTCTACTTCACAAACCCCAAACCTTTTTTACTATTAGATCCCTGATGAGTCAAACTGTCTGACATTTTAGAAAAAGTAGTCCATTTGAGAGATTCATACAGTTCTTCTTTGACTCGGACAAGGTCTCTCTCTAACTAAACAGTTCTTTCTAGAGCCATGGCTATCTTAGTTTCAGCCTCATTCAGACTAGCTTCAATCTCAAGTTGCTAGCTATTAGCCTTTTTTTTACTTTTAGATAACCCTTTGACTCTTCATTCAACTTTTCACAAAGAGTCATATTCTCTAATTTTAGATCTAACATATGTTTTCAACTTTAGATAACTAAGAAACTAGGGCAACCTTTTCATCTTGAACAAGATCTAATTGATTATTCAACACATCCTTTATAGTAGTTAACTCAATTATTAAATCAACAAGAATAACAACTAACTTTCTCAGCTTCATAATAGAAAGAATATGCAATTTTGTTCTTAAAATCAGATAGAGTTACCTCTTCCTCAGCTTCATCACCATCATCAGACTTTTCCATAAAGGCAAACATTTGATTAAAGATCTCCTCATCTTTCTTCACAGCTATTAGCTCAACTTCTAACTCACTTGAGAAATTTCCCCAAGCAGTAAGGTCTTTTTTTCACAACATAGTTTGATTCAACCTTTTTGCTTTTCTTGTCAGGGATCGAGTCCCTTAACTTATATTTGTTGCCTCCAGGCTTGGCATAGTCTTTGTACTCTGCTTTATGCATTAGAAAATCTATGATGAAATGCCCTAGTTTTCCATATTCGTGACATAGGTCATTTGTAGTAGCAGCTCTGCTAGGATTTTCCTTCTTCTTGAAACCAACATGCTTCCTCACAATTTTTTGAAACCTATTCGTAAGGTATTCCATCTGATCTTTATCTTCATCTGACTCTTCACCTTGTGCTACCTTTAGAGCTAGTGATTTTTCCTTCTTAGCAACATTGTTTTCCTTATTCAACTCATGAGTTTGGAGATTACCAATTAAGGCATACATTGTAAAGACCTTTAGGTCCTTGGCCTTAGTGATTGCATCAACTTTGTTGGCCCAAGACTTTAGAAGAATTCTGAGAATCTTCCTCACTTGCTTGTTGGGGTGAATGGGTTCACCCAAACATCTAAGCTCATTGATAATGGATGAGAACCTAATATACATATCCTGAATAGACTCACCTTCTTTCATGGTAAAATTTTCATACTGGGTTATAAGCATGTCAACTTTGGACTCCTTCACTTGCTCAGTGCCTTCATGAACTGTGCATAAACAATCCCTAATCTCTTTGGCCAACTCAAAAGTAGAGATCCAATTGTACTCCTCAACCCCAATACCATAGACTAACAACTTCTTTGCCTTGTAATTCTTCTTAATCTTCTTTCTATCTATTTCATTGTACTATTGTCTAGTTTTAGGGACTACTCGAGTGATATCACCATATTTTACCATCAAGGTAGGAACATAAGGACCATCAATGATAATGTACCATAACTCACTATAACTATGAGAAAATCATGCATACGAGTCTTCCGCCAACTATAAAATTGACCATTAAAATTAGGAGGCATAGTAATTGACTAACCTTCTTCAAGATTCACTGGAGATACTAGTTTTCTTCAAGATCCTCTCTAGGTGTTAGCCTTTTAGAGTGTCTAATCTCTCATACCAATTGATGGACATGAAGACTTCCACTGAGTGCAAGGGGACTAGATCCTTAATCAAAACAACAGTGAACAAAAATATCTAAAATAGTAAAAACAACCAAGTAAAATGATACAAACTATTTTAAGTGGAAACCCCCTTGCTCAAAGGAAGATAAAACCACAACCTGCACTCATAGGATTTCAAACCAACTATATTAAACTTCAAGGGAGAAAAGCTTTGAATTACAAACTCTTGAAACCAACAACCTCACTTTAGATCCCTTCCCCCTCACTGTGATAACTCCACCACAGGTATGAGCCAATTAAGTAGCTACTCTGTTATCCACTAAATCGACTAACTCTAGCCATCTCAGACTTCAACACTCATCATAGGTAACTCTATCAATGAAGAGCAAAAAACTTGCTTAAAATATCATATCCCTTTATAGATTAGGAATCAATTCATAAAATGCAAGAACCATTTCAGTATAAAGAAGTACACCAAGTAAAAAAAACTCTAATTTTGCTAAGTGTACTACTTGAGATCCTCACCAAGAACACTCACTCAATGTGTGCAAAAACTCCCAAGATTTCTCTTCAACAAAGGTTGGGTATATATACCTAACATCAGTGCCATTTGGATAAATTTCATTAGCTAGATAATTTGTATAGAGCAGGCTGACACACATCAACAAATAACAAACTTGCAGGTGCACAGTGTACTATTTGTCGGGTATCACTTTTAGGTTCTCAATACACATAGGACCAGATACCTCATCTGTTACCTATTCCCATTGTATGTTAAATCATCAAAATTCCATAACATCACACAACTTTCAATTCCCTTATCTCAAGAGTAAAGAAGCGATCAAGAAAGGTAGCCTTGAAGACCTTATAACCTATAGGCCCTACATCATCACTCCTCTCGGATTTCCATTATGTGAAACAAGATCGGGTAACTCCCTTGAGTTAGTAAGCTACCAAATCCACCTTCTCTTTGGAAGCTGTTTATTGTCTTGGGAAAATTAAAGGCAAGAAAAATCCCTGAAAGTTGACCTTATGAGCTAATCTATGGCCCATAAAATCATCCATGAGTTGTAGATAACCTCGTGGTAACTACTCAAGAAAAAATGGAAAATTGTAAAATTTCTGGAAGTTGAGTTACGTGTTTGCAGATGTGTCGTAAGTCTCCATAAGACCCGTAAGTGGTATCGTAGGAAGAGGCCTAGAGGAACCTAAATATTTTCTAAGTTTGGACTTACCATACAAAGAACTCTATGGTTCGTAAGTTTTTCCATGGGCCATGCTCATGTTCGTGAGTCAAAACCTATAATTCTAGTAGATTACCTTTTATGACACCCTGATCTATGATATGAGTTATGAGTCGTAAGTCATTCCATGACCCGTAAGAGGGGTCTCGTGGACGACATTGATAGTTTTTAATAAAGGATATTTCTGACTTTTCCTATGCATCTAAGTCCTAAACTACGTTGTTTTCATCCTCTTAACTACCCTAACCAACCTAGTAACTATAAGGACTATTCCTAATTCATTCAAAGACTTTAATTATCAAATATTTCTCAAGGGTTTCTAATATTTCTCTCTCTAATTAAAGGGTTCCACTAAAGCTAAAGCTTGAAGCTTGACTACAGATTTTCCAGATCTCTCACCTCAATTTTTAGGATTCTACTTGAGGTATGTAGGGCTTTATTTATGAATTAGTTTCATCCATGAAGCCCAATCTAACGTCCTTTTTTATCAAAGTTTTATAATGAATTCTTATGGGCTTTTAAGCTATGATCTCTAATGCATTGATTATGATTTCTACATGATGATTAAGACTACTTATGCATGAATTATGATTAATTTTATGATGTATATAATTTTTAAACAAAAGTATAAGATTTCAAAGTATGTATGATTAAGACTTAATAATTAGATGTGGGTTCCTTTAGTAATGATTCAAATTGATTTAAATGCATGTTTTACTCTATGAATCCTATTCAATTGTATGATTTTGACTCAATCATCCATGGACCCACACTTAGTCCTAGTCTCTTATGATAAAACTATGAACTTTCATGATTATGATTTCAAGTATATATAAACATGTTTTATGACAACGATGATGCTATGATGAAGAGGGTAATGAAAACCCTAAATATTTATGATGATGATGTTAAGGTGGGAATGTCTACCCACATTTTGATGAAAGAAAAGTAAATGAACTATTCTTATGATATGATATTTTCATCAAAGCTATGATGACTATTTATAAATTATGAAAGCATGATTTTAATAAAGTATGAACTATGTTGAAAGTTATCTATATATATGCATGATTTAAAGTTGTATTGATCCAAAATTTTTTGAAATTCATAATGGTTAGTCAGGGTTAGTGTTGAACTCATCATGGTTGAATTTTGGTAGTCATGGGTTGTATTTAAGTGACCGGATTCAAAAGAATTGTTTTGGTGGAAGGTTGTAAGGCCATTTAGGCAGGACGGACTTTGTAAAGCCATGTATCTTAGTACAAGATGAACTGTATGGGTTATTATATATCCAATTGAAGCACTTTGAGTTATATTTGCAACACAAGTGATTTCACTAGATTTGCAGTTCGTATGTGGAAGTTATGGCTCTGCAGTGAGACTACCCGTATTCGGTATGGACTCAAAGTGAGGGACCACAGACCGTTTGGTGGTTCGAGGTCCGTGGTGTGTCCCGTGGGTTAATACAGTAAGCTTCCTTGAGGTTTGGACCAAGCTACGGACCAAGTACAACTCCACGAACCACTTCACGGTCCATGAGGGGCATCCGTGAAGTGTTCTAGTGAGCTTCTCAAGGCTCGGGGCTGGACTCCAGACCAAGTGATGCTCCACGAACCAGTACAAGGTTTGTGTGCAGCTACACGGTCCGTGAGACCCCTCGTGAGTTGATCGAGAAAGTCCCTCGAGATTCCAAGCCGAAGATGAGACCAAGTGTGGTCTCACGGATAGGTTCACGATCCGTGAACCTATAGATGAGCCCTGGGCAGCCTTCCGTAAGGCCCTGTTTCTGTGATCCTATCCATTTCATTAATGATTAATTCATAATTTGGTTTAATACTATTTCCCTTTTAGCCTTTCTAAGGTCTCCTAAAGTCCCCAAATTAAACCCTAATCCCCCTTTATTTATTCTAACACTCTTCAAACCTCACCAAAATCCTCTCAATCCTCTTGACCTCAATTGATGAAAGCTTGAAGAAATTTGGGGAAAATCATCTTTCTTGCAAAATCATCCAATTCCCTTGACTAATCTCAAGGTATGTGGGAATGATTCATGGATTCTTTTTCATCCATGAAGACCCAAGGACCTTTTTCTTTAAATTATGAATTTAAGCTTTCTTTAATTATGAATTCTTTAAATTTTGATGTATTCAATTGAATTGAGATGTGGGTTGTAGAAATTAGCTGATTTAAAGTTCATTTGAGTTTGAATTTCATGAAATACATTGAAACTCTTGAAGATCTAATGTGCATGTCCCTTTGATGGTTTAATATGCATGGGTAAATTGCATTATGCTTTGAATTAGGATCTTATGAATTATGTTGAATTATCTATTGAATTATGGTTTAAGGTTTGAACCTCCATTACCCATGCACTTGATTCCTTATT
>JBCEWC010016344.1:0-13180 GCA_038996855.1 Solanum aculeatissimum | reverse complement strand
ATAAGAAGCATGTATGGATTTATGGAATCAAATTCGGCGAGTAGAACTCCTAGAATTGATCTTGGTACAAAGAGTTGATTTTAAAATGTCATGGTTTGAGAGTGTTTTGCAAAATGAAAGTTTGGGATACAAGTCTCTATTTTCTGACTCTATGCAACCAACCATAAAGAGGGGGGGGGGGGTTCCCGCTACAATGGTGCCACCATCGCAGGATAAGTGATCGCCATAGTGGGACAATCGTAAGTTTTAAGTTAGAAAATTCCAAAATTATTTTTCTTTCTCCCACTTCGTTCTTGAGAGACCAAAAGTGACCTACGACAACTTTTCTTAGTGTTTAACCTCTTTCATCTATAATGATAAGTTAATAGTTACTCTACCTTGTAATTGATTCCTAGACTAATACTGAACTTGTTTTTTTCTTGTTGATTACAAGGCATCATCAGGCAACTAATGACAGGCCTCAGCTAGGAGACCAGTGAAATATCGAATTTGGGTGAGCTAGCTCGTTCATGCCTACCATGGATTTATCTATACCCTTAATCCATTTGTTTTCGGACTTAGTCACTTAAGATTTTTTATTATTATTATGGTTTCTAGGGTTGCATCCCCTCACGCTGGGTACTTTGATAGAGTTTTGCTACAATAATATTTAGGTTCTAGGGAGGGTTGTTTCCGCATTACTTAGATTTTTTTTTGTTTGAGTTTATGGACTCTACTTAACATATATTTAAACTTGGTTTCACATCTTTAAATTTTTGTTCTCTTAATAGTTACTTAGTTGGGTTGTAGTAATGGTTCTCCCAGCGGAGCATTAGCATGGGTGTCTCTCATGGCCTAATTTGAGCCATGAAGATTTTATAATTGGTTTCTTATAGTGTACTAATAAAAGTAATTGACTTTACTCACAATAAATATCATAAGAGGAAGAATCAAATAAATACTTACATATTGTAACTATATCCAAGGTGACAACTTGACCCAAGAGTTTGAAAGAATTTAGATCTGGTGAATGAAGATTAATTATTACCACATCAATATATTTCTTTTCTTTAGAGAGCATTGCCACTGCTTCTGGATATGTACCAATCGTTGCAACTACATCAATGCACTTTAAAAGTTAGTGAAAAAAATTATACACAAAATTAACACGAGGATCTGTTTATTTCTCATATTCAAATTCAATTATAATTTTTGGATTATGTTGTTACTTTTTAATTTATGTAGTCGCACATATTAATCATCTTATATTGCATTCGATGTGTAAACTTAGAAAAGTTCACCTAAAAAAGTTATTTATAATGTTATTTAGGAAAAATAATTAAATCTATCTATTTATAATAAAAGAGGTAAAATAATATTACAATGACAAGCGTTATCATCATAATATTTCAAACTTAGAAATTATTTTATAGCATTCACTTATTATTTTTTTTCCAGATATTCATAAAAATTTCTATTGTCACAAATTGAATGATCACTAAGGGTGATAGAAAACAAAAAAAAAAATATTTGTTAATTGTCCATCAAAATAGATCAAATTTATTCCTTTCAAATTATGAAAAAAATAAAATTAAAATATTATAAAATCCAAGATAGGTGCTATCAAAGAGATGAAATAACAAGTATATATTAAGCAAATCTTTTTTGAAATATACATTTTTTTTTGTCGAGTTATAAAGGGGGGGGGGGGGGAAACTTTTCAAGATTAAGACGAATATTTTTAATTAAAAAATACAATTTTTTTTTTAATGAAGATCGGGCTAAACCAATTTGTTTGTTTACATCCAATTAAAGGTTATCTCAAGGTTAATAATAATGGCCAGATTCATTCTTACTTTATTCTTTCTATTCTCTCTCCATTGCTATAATTTGTGTCGTCGCTTCCACCCCAATTATTTTTACTAAAAATGAAAGATGAACTTATAAAATTCAAAGATCTACATCTTCAAAAATCATTTTTTGATATATTTAATTAATATTTTCTCTGATTTAATGTCATTCGGCTAATTAAAAAGAACAATTTTCCCTAATTCTACAATAGATCAAGTATAAAACATATATGTAAGTTGATTAAATAATTAAAATTTATGCAAAATTGAATCACTTCAAGAGCATCTGATAAAATTGAAATGACACAAATAGTAACATAAAATTATCGATCCGCTTTTGAGTAATCATATACATCTTTATAGCGGAAGCTAATCAAGTATGTGGCAAACATGTATCAAGAAAAAAAAATAAAGAATCTAATTTGGTTCTCTATAAACACATAGAATTCATTTATTAACTAGTAAAATCACATAAGCAAGTATAGAAATAACGTTATAACAACAAGCAAAAACAGAAATTCAAGATTTACTAAACAAAAGATGAATCTAAAAAAAGATCGAAACTAATATTACACAAGGTATCAATTAAATTTTTTGAAAAAAAATCAAATAAAACTTATTTATATCAAAGAACCAAAGATTATAAGTTCAACAAAGAGATGTCACCTGTATAGTTATAGAACTTCAACAAATCAACCATTTTAGTAGCATCCTCTTTACAATGATCAACTAGCATCACATGAATTTCTTCCATCATACCAAAATAAGCAGATGCCATTGAATTATTGCCTTCAACAGTTTAAGAAAATGAGATGTAAAAAATAATTTGTTTTGTAAAAGAATGAATTAAACGGTGGAACACTAAACCCTTTTGGTGGACGTTATATAGTACTTACAATAGCCAATGCATATGTTTAAATAACAATTTAGTTCTTCTGTTTTATGTTTAGTCAACTTTAACCCCTATATAATTTGATGGAGTATAATTAACCTTCAATTAATTAAAGTATATAATATCGATTTTTCAAACTAATGAAAATAGAAAAATTAATAAAATAATTTACTTTAAATATAAAAAAAAATATTTTTTTTAAAAAAACTAAAAGCTAAGATGATATATCTCAATACATATGAATAATAGTAGTTCCAACACATACTGACAACAGGGATAAGATAAGAATACAACATATAATAGTATCGATGTGAGATGAAGTGAATGTCATGAGGTGCATATAATGCAATGCAATGTCAATTAATCATGATGCATCTTTGTCCTAGAATACACATCCACTAATCAAATATGGTTATCTACCTCAGTGGGAACCCATGGGGGACATATCTATCTGTGTATCTGTGAACACCACCACAAAGACCTCGGCTAATGCTCACCCTATCTGGAAGAGACCTCAGACCTGTCCGAAAAAGACCTCAGACCCAAATACCACCGACAAAGACCTCAGACCCAAATACCACCGACAAAGACCTCAACCACATGTCACCTTACTTATATCTTAATCGTAGCCATCAGAAGTATCAATGCACAAATCATAATGAATGTAATATGCAAGATCACAACAACATCATAATGATCTCAATATCTCAATATCATCGGTGTCTCGATAACACCCGTATCACAACTTCACCATATTCTCAATATCATCAATATCACAGTCTCATCAGTGTCTAAATATCATCAATCTCTCAATATCTTAACCATATCACAATATATGCACCATCTCAATATCAATAACGAATAATTAACAAGGTCACATAGATTAATAATCACTATTTATTTATAAATCAATATATCAAGGTACGAGCAAGTATTAAATATAAATAATCATGATCAAGCCTGCAATGGTACAATTCTACCCCCAAATACTCAATTTCATTCATATAGGAGCATACAAGGTTCAATCATACGTAACAAAGGGTTAGAAGTCCACTTGCCTCAATTAAAGTCCTAAATCAAGTTTAAATCGTCGTTTTCCCCCTCCTTTTGTACTCTAAATCACCACAATCTATTTAAATATGACATCAAAATCACATAATAAATCTAATGACACTAAAATTACCCAATTTGGAGATAAACGGTAGAATGGTAAAAATATTTCATGCTAAAAAACGTTGCCAAAATCTGAAATTAATATATGAAAATGTTCTCCACATAATAAGGAACTCAATGGTGAAAATGATTTTAAACACGCCGTTAAGATGAGGGAGGAATCAACGATTTAAGTTTAGGAAATTCATATCCAAAAATCCTCAATTTATACCATTAAAATCCCAAAATTAGAAGTTAAAATCATCAATTAATCAATGTAAATCAATGAAATAGGTTAAAAAAAATAGGTACCCAATCAATTTGCCTCCAAAATCTTGAAAATTCTCTCTTAGAACGAGCTTGAAAATGTCAAAAATGGTGAAAATGATTTAAATCCCGTATTTAAAAGACACACTGTCTAGGCATAAACAACACTCTGCAAACGTGGAGGTTAGAGGGGACCAACACTTTCGTGAACACGGAAGTGAACTCCACGAATATGAAGGCTTGGGAAAACTCACGCGCCATAACTCTACAAATGCGGAGGTCTAAATGAATTGACCTCCGCGAATGCAGAGCTTTGGGCATGATCGCGAAGAGCAACCTGAACCTACACTAGAAACAACTGCACCAACAAAACACAACTATCTAAAAACAAGAACTGAACCCTTGGGAATTCATCTGAAACCTCGTGAAAACAAACAGAATATGGAACCCTACCAAAAATGAAGATCCAGACTCAATAGAACCGTCAGAATTTGAATTTGGGACCCCTGTGGCCCTGAACTCAAGAAAGATCATTTAAACTAGTTTCGGACTCAAAAATTAAAAATATTCACGAAAGCTCTAAAAATTGCAACGAAGCCATTTCTAGCGTTAGTTTCACCACTCGGAACCATTAAAACTAATAGAATTTTGATACAAGCTCCCGAACTCTGAATGTTGACCAAAGTCAAACCTATGATCCAAAATGAACTAGAATTACAACTTTGAGCCTAAAATCTCTTTTTTAACTCCGAATTCAGTTCTGCAAATTCTGTTAGATCAGATTCAACATTCTAGAACTGATGGAATCGACAAAATTAAATTCCGACACTTGAAACTCAAAATGACCTCAAAACTCCAAATTTCCAACTTTAAGCCTTAGAAAACTCTTTCTTTGCAAAACTGCAACTTTTATACGATTCTTAAAATTTGATTTTTACACTTGACCAAATATGACCCAAGACAACTTTTGAGAAGGAAAAAATGGTAATTAAGTTGAAAATGCCAAAAATGACCTTTGAGGTCATTACAACGAGTGTCATCACACCCATTTTTGGGCCGTGACATCCCTTCTCTTAATTTTTCTCTTTAATGGTAGTTTTAATTTCTTGAGCTACAAACCTCCATTTGAGGTGATTCAAAGTGCGTCGCTTTGGAGTGGTTGGAAATCATTGAGAACTAAATTTTTAAGTTAATGTTTCCATCCAAAGGAGCTTTCCAAGATCATTCTTAAGCTTTACTGGAGTCTTTTATTGCATGACTCGATTTCTCTCATTTTTGAGCACCAAATTATGCCCCATTTTGGAGTCCAAACTAAAATATTGTATTTGTGACTTTTTTAAGGAGTCAATTTTGGGATTCCCATTATGGGTCCACAATTCTATTTTGACCTAATTTTTGGGTTTATCTCTGAAAAATGTGATTTTGGTGTCAAAATGTCACAACCCAAAATCCTGGTGTGATGGCACTCACCTAACCCACCAAGGTGAGTCTGCTTAACCCTAAACAACTCAACATGATAATAAAAGTGAAAGATAGAAATAGTCTAATAAGAGAGATAGCATAAGGCATCGAAAACTATAACTATCCCAGAAGTGGTGTCACATGTATAAGCCTCTAAATAAAGAATACTCAAATGAAATACATGTCTGAAATGTCTAGTTGTGAAATAGAACATAACATAATAATGGATTCCTCGAAGGCCTACTGTAGATATATGCAACTACCTCACAAATGATCCGGAAGCATGATCCTGTAAGTCAGAAATACTAGCAAGGAGAACCGGGCTCGCAACCTACAAAATGTAGCAAGGGGTGAGCACCGAAGTACAAGGTACTCAGCAAATGAAAACTAACCTAAAGTAAAGCAATAAAGAATGTAAGTAACTCCTTAACTCCCAACCACATACCACCGAACGAAAAACCTACACTTAGGAAAGTCCCAACACAATATATGTACAATATAAAAAATTCACGAGGATATAATATAGACTCATCATATAGCATCATATCTCAGAATATCCCAACTGATACACAGATCACAAGACACAATAAACATCCAATCACATAAGCCATACATATAATGACATCCAAATAGGAATGATATAAAATGGAGTGAATGTTATGAGATGTAAGCATGCAATGCAATGTCAAGTAATCGTGATGCATGTCTGTCCTACGAAACACATCCACTGATAACCTCATACAAGAACCCATATGGGTCACACATAGACCATGTATTCGCTGGAAGCATTTCCCTACGACATTTACTTTCATATCCAGCTGGAATCATTTTCCTTCGACTTTTCATTTCTTTTCTTTCTTTTTTATTTCTCTAGCCAGAACCATTTCTCTTTGAATTTTTATTTCTTTTCTTTCTTTTATTTTTCTCTAGCTGGAACCATTTTTTCTTAACTTTTCATCATCAATGAATCATTAAGAAAGCACATAAATATGGCACAATAATCATGTTCCTGGGAATAGAATAAGCAAGATGGTCATAAGGAATATATATTTCAACAATAAAAATCGAATAATTCTCAAGTGCAAAAGTATTCACATTATACTACCAATCTCATCAAAACCTTACGATCATCATCAAATAGTGTACATTCCCCACAATAAAGGCACAAGTATAAGAATTCACAACATCCCCAATTGCTCAAATCGAAACCCAACAATCAAGGCCTACAATAAAACGAATCTATCCCCAATTGGTGTCTTCAAATACTCAATTCCATAAATATAAAAGCATACAAGGTTCAATTATACTTAACAAAAGATTAGAAGTCCATTTGCCTTAGATAAATTCTCAAATCAAGTCAAATCCTTAATTTTCCCATTTTATGATACTTCAAATAACCAAAATCATTTCAAATATAGCATGACAATCACATAACAAATCTAATGACACTAAAATCATTCAATTCAGATGAAAAGGACAAAATGGTCAAAAATTTCATATTGAAAAAGTATCCAGAATCTAAAAGTTAATACATTAAAATGTTCTCCAAGTAACAAGGAATTCAACGGTGAAAACTATTTTGAAAATGAAGTTAAGATGAAGTAGAAATAATCAATTAAAATTTAGAAATCAAAGTTCAAAAAATTCCCAAATTTCACCATTAAAATCCTAAAATTATAAGTTAAAAACACAAATTAATCAATAGAATAGGTTAGAAAATAGTTACCTAATCGCATAACCTTGAAAAAACTTGAAGAATCTCTTGAAAATGAAGCTTGAAATATTAAAAATTGAGGAAATGAGTTAAAACACGTCTTTTAAAATTGGAACTGTTCAGGGATATTTTACACTCCACGAATGCGGATAATTGCTTGCCAATGCGGAGGCAAAGAGGGGGCAGAGCTCTGCGAACGCGGAGTATGGGACACTAGGTACTATGTGAATACGGGCACACCTCCACAAAAATAGAGTTCTATAGACCCTACACTCCACGAATGCGGAGAAATACCCGCGAATGCAAAGTATACACAATTTCAATGTAAACACGAACTGGACCCTTGAAATCCGTTCGGAACCCCATGAACACAAACAAAATATAAAAACCCTAGTAGAAACAACGTTCCAAATTCAATGGAACCATCAAAATTTGAATTTGGAACCTCTTTAGTCCAGAACCCAAGGAAGATCGTTGAAACTAGTTTCGGATTCAAAAACTCAAAATATCCTCGGAAGCTATAAAAATTACAACAAAGCCATTTTTAGCGTTAGTTTCACCATCCGAAACTACTAGAACTGACCAAATTTTGATATGTGCCTCCGAAATCCGAATGTTGACCAAAGTCAACTTTTTGATCCAAAATAAACTAGAATTGCAACTTTCAGCATAAAATCTCTGTTTTAACTCCAAATCCAATTTTGCAAGTTCTCCCACACTATATTCACCATTCCAGAGCTAACGGAATTGACAAAATCATAATCTGACATTTGAAACTCAAAATGATCCCAAAACTCAAAATTTCCAACTCTAAGCCTTTTAAAATTCTTTCTTTAGCAAAATTCCAATTTTTACAAGGTTTTCAAAATCTGACTTTTAGACTTGACCAAAAATGACTCAAGACAACTTTCGAGAGGGACAAAATGATAATTTGGTCAAAAATGCCAAAAATGACCTTCGAGATCATTACATCATCCACTACTAAAAATAATATTCATCCTCAGAAATGAGATAAGGGACATACCTGAAGGCTCAAATAACTGAGGATATTTGGCACGCATATCTGACTCTATCTTCCATGTAACCTCACTCTCGAGCCTATGACTCTATTGGACCTTTATTGAAGTGATCTTCTTAGTTCTCAACTTCTTCACCTGTCTATCCAAAATGGCCATCGGTTGCTCCTCATAAGTTAGATCAAGGCTCAACTCAACTTTATCCATGGAAATCACATGAGACTCGTTTGGAATATAATATCACAACATCGAAACATGAATCACAGGATGGACTAAAGATAAGTTGGGTGGCAAAGAAAGTCTATAAGCCACATTTCCCACTCTGTCTAGTATCTCAAAAGGACCAATAAACCTCAGACTGAGCTTACCCTTCTTCCTAAATCTTATAACACCCTTTAAGGGTGAGACCTTCAACCAAACTATGTAACTAACCATGAATTCCAACGGTCGAATTTGCCTATCCACATAGTTCTTTTGGAAATTCTGGGTTGTCAACAATCTACTATGAATTAACCATACTTGCTCTAGGTCATCCCTCAACATATCAACACCCATTCTTTCCACCGCCACAGTGTCGAACCATCCGATAGGTGATCTACACCTCTGGCCATACAAGGCCTCAAAAGGAGCCATCTGAATGCTAGAATGATAACTGTTGTTGTACGCAAACTCCGCCAAGGCCAAGTACTAGCCCCATCTAGCACCAAAATCAATAAAAGTGGCTTGAAGCATATCCTGTAACATGTGAATGGACCTTTCAGACTGGCCATCAGTATGGGGGTAAAAAGTTATACTCAAATCTAAACAGGTAGCCAGCCGATGATGCAAGACCCTCCAAAAATGTGAAGTAAACAATGATATTTGATCTGATATAATGGATATTAGTACCCCGTAAAGTCTAACAATCTGATTAATATAAAGATAGGCCAGTCTCTCAGCTGTGTACTTCACTTTGACCAAAATAAAGTGGGTAGACATGGTCAACTGATCCGCCACTACCCAAATAGAGTCAAATCCCCTGACATTAGGGGGTAAGACGACAACAAAGTCCATGGCAATGCTCTCCCATTTATACTCGAAAACAGGCATCCTATGAAGCTCTCCACCTGGCCTCAAATGCTCACACTAGACCTGTAGACATGTCAAGAACCTGGCCATAAACACTGAATTATCTCTCTTCATGCTGCATCACCAATAATGCTGACTCAGATTATGATACATTTTCGCTGCCCCCAGATGGATAAAATATCTAGAACAGTGAGCCTCTTCAAGTATCAATTTGATCAAGGCTCTAACCTTGGGCACATAGATATAAATCCTGATTCTCAAAACTCTCTCATAATAAATATTGGCTTTATTAGCCCCTCCTCTAACCACCTTGTCACAAATTTGACATAGCTTATCATCCTCAAACTGCCTCTTGCGAATATGATCCATCAATGATGAGTGAGCCTCAATAGAAGCAATCACACCACCATTCTAAAAAATCCTTAATCTCACTAACCTATTAGCTAGCCTCTGAACATCCTTAGCCAAGGGCCTCTCCTCCACCTGTATAGCTACAAGACTCTCCATACTAGAAGCCTTTCTACTCAAAGCATCAACCACCACATTGGTTTTACCCAGGTGGTATAAAATAGTCACATCATAATCCTTCAGAAGTTCAACCCATCTCCTCTATCTCAAATTTATATCCTTCTGACTGAAGATATATTGCAAACTGTGATAATTAGTGAAAATGTCGTAATGAACACATAAAGGTAGTGCCTTTAAAGTTTCAACAGAAACACAACGGGTGCCAGCTCCAAGTCATTGGTAAGATAGTTTTACCCAAGTCATGGGTAGGATAGTTCTTCTCATAAGCCTTTAACTATCTAGAGGCATAAGCTATCACCTTCCCTTTCTTCATTAACACACCACCTAAACCAATCCTAGAAGCATCATAATAGACTGTAAAATCAACACCCTCCTCTGGCAATATCAAGATAGGAGCTATAGTCAACAAATACTTGAGCTTTTGGAAGCTCTCCTCACACTCATCTGACCACAAGAATGGGGTATTTTTTTGAGTGAGCCAGGTTAATAGAGTTGTTATAAAAGAAAAACCCTGAACAAACTGCCTGTAATAATCAACTAAGTCCACAAAACTATGAATCTCTGTGGCTAAAGTAGGCCTAGTCCAACCCTAAACTAGCTTAATCTTTGCTGGATCAACTCAGGTACCCTCTCTGGATAAAATATGACCTAGAAATGCTACTAAACTTAGCCAAATCTCACACTTTGAAAAATTGGCATATAACATCTCCTCTCTAAGCCACTGAAGTATAATCCTCAAGTGTTATGCATGGTCCTCCTTGGTCTTGGAGTAGACCAATATATCATTGATAAAGACAATAACAAAGGAATCCAAATATGGTCGAATCGCAGTATTCATCAACTTAATAAATGTGGTTGGGGCATTAGTCAACCCAAAAGACATCACAAGGAACTATAATGCTCATATCTTATCTAGAAAGTTGTCTTAGGAATATCAGAAGTCGTGATCCTCAACTGATGATATCCAAATCTCAAGTTAATATTAGAAAACATAGTTGCACCTCAAAGCTGATCGAATATATCATCAATCCTAGGGAAGGGATATTTTTTATTGACTGTCACTTTATACATGTAGCAACCCTTGTGAGAGGATGCCACTTCTATATAATCTAGGCTTCTGTAATACTTTCTAAAATATAAAGAGTTTGAAACGTGACATATTAATCATACTTGAATAACGAATTTAAAATAGTTACAAGTATAGGATTTTATCCTAAAGGTAGTTCAATTGATTTCAGGTTCCAATTTATGGCGTAAGCACCTTTCAAAATAATCTAAGCCAATGTCTTGCGAGATTTTTCTACATTACCCATACTACTACAATACAAGCTACAAATTATTACCATGTTAAAATACTGAGACATAAAACTTATTAGCTTTTGGTTCATACAATCACCCCAAAATAATTGATAAGTTAATATAAAAGCAAGCTCGCTGGTTTCAAACTAACTAAACAAGCCAAAACATTTAAATTACAAACTGTAGTTTCATAATTTATACTAGCATTCCAAATATAAATATACATATGCAACAGGAAAATTATGTACATGTCCCAAAACTACTACGATATATATATATATGTCTAGACGCAAATGTGATCTTCTGTGTAGCTCCAAAATTCATCTTCAATGGCCATCCTAAAACATCATCTCGGGTATCCCCTACGATAGAAACAACTATCGCTAAGCATAAAGCTTAGTGGTGTAAAGCTACAAATGGAAACCTTTAGATTCCTCAATTTACCTTTCTCAAGACAAGGCAACACAATTGCAAAATAATAAATAGAACAAATGAGCAAATAGATGAACAATATCAAGTATGATATTTAAAGGCCTAAGTGTCAAGAGTTTCTGGAAGCATTTTTTCTTTTTATGACATAGTCAACTAACAAGCTTCGTCCAGTATATATGTCATGCCTTCACACCAAACACAATCAAGTATCAAGAAGGACCGAAGACATATATATCAAGAAGGGTAAAACCCAACAATTAAGAGAACCAAGAACCATATTAAGAGTGGCTTTCTAGTTCGTGTTTAAAATGGACCACTTTCATATTTAGGATGAATAAAAAATCCAAAGTCAAGATGACAATTGATCCGAACAAGAGGCATGCCAATAGTGACACAGTCACAGCCACAAGAAGGACAAAGTCCACAAGGATGTCAAGTGATCCAACAATCTTTACAAATGGGTGAATTAAGCAAGTGTCTTGCAAGTCTCAAAAGATATCAACACAATAAGATAAAATGAAAGAACATAGGTAAGATAGCAAGGTAACCTTCAAATGTACCAGCAAGTAACAAGAGAACAAGAACAAGTCTTTTTTTTACACAAACCTTAACCTTTTAGCACACAACGACCCTACCGAGTTCAAGTCGTGGATCAACACAACATTTGTTTCCTCAAACAATTCCTTTAAGATTGTACAAGAGTGTAAGCACCTTAATACTAAATTCAAATTCTCATTTAATATTCAGCACTTTCAACAGGTAAAAACTAACAATACAGATACCAAAAGGGAGCCCCATTTTTAAAAATCACACCTTTCTGGGCAGCTTGACTGCCTTGCATTGTAACTAGATTTTGAATTTGTAAATGGAAAAATCAAGTTTTTCAGTATACATAAAAGCTGTAGGTATATGAATTTAGGTTTCAAACAATCAAGAATCACTGCAAAATATCTCTTGTACAAGAATTTATAATCGGAACATTAACAGGCACACACAAAGGATTTCTAAGTCGAGAATCTGGACAGAACTTGTCCTAAATTGTATCCACTGTTTTGAATCCATAAATACCAAATTTGATCACAAAATAAACATAAGAGTTGTATATACATGTCTTGGGGTTTCAAGTAACCAATAACCATCACAACATACGGATCACACATCAATATATTCTTAAAATACTAACAACAATACTTAGAAGGCTTCTCAGATAGAAAAACTGGCCAGAAACGTTCTTTGTGTTTCGTCCCCTTTTTCAGTACCATAAGAACATACTAAGAATTTCACATAAACATAAAAGTTGTAGGTATGTAAATTATATTTCTAAAAACTATTTACACACTAACAAATCATCTATATAAAATGAGATATTACACAATTACTAAACATTACACAGTTTCAAGACAGAATTTAACTACTTACCAAAGGGTGGGGGTTTCTGGATCTTTTGCTCAAAGGGACTAATTGTTTTTATGATTTCTTTGATGTATAATGGTATAAGGGAGTTTATAAGGTTAATATTTAT